>CM070610.1:39804456-40015988 GCA_036346395.1 Hsuehochloa calcarea | reverse complement strand
CCTTGGGTTCCTCGTTTGTAGAGGACTCCTTCGACCAAAGTATACATTTTGGCTTTTGGGATAAGCGATGCGCCTCAAGATCATCTTGGTCTGAGAACCCTTGTGAAGATACTCGTAGATGGAAGCCATCGGTATCCTCGTAATCTAGTGAGGCCATCTCAATAGGAGGTGTCTCTGGTTCTTCGACTGAGACGGCTTTTGGAGTTGCTCTAAGAAAACTCCTTTTGATGCGTAGATCGGGAAGAAGCCATCCGAGCAAGTTGGTTCGCGAGGAAATTATCCTTCGAGGGATGAATTGTACCTCGAAACCTAAAAATGCTTTTCTAACTACGTACATTCGATAAGTGCGAGACATTGTCGAGTTAGAGCACTTGGTACTCTTTCCGACTTGATTCACGACTAGTTGAGAGTCTCCTCTCACGAGTAGTCGACGAATCGAGAGTGCTTTCGCGGCTTCGTATGCCGCCTAGCAAACCGTGACTGCCACGTTGTTAGTGGCACGAAAGTTTAATTGTATGGCATACTTTAAGGTTTCTCGGTAGAAGATACGAGGACCACCCGACCAGAGCCACTTAAAGTAAGTGACCGTCAAAGTACATCATCCTTTGGTCGTCGGGAATCGTATTGGAGATCTGAGCAGGTTCATGATTTATCCATTCGGCGACAAAGTCCGCCAAGATCTAGGATTTTATGGCCGTTCGGGACACGAAATGGAGGTCGAACTCCCAAGTTCGTGACCATTTCCATGCGTCCATTGTTTCCTTATTATGGAGGATCGCTCCCAAAGGAAACTCGGGCGACATGACTATTTTGTGCGCTGAAAATAATGCCGCATTTCCTCGAAGACATGAGGAGGGCATATAGAAGTTTTGGACACGAGGGCGCTCCTTAGGCGTGTAAAACTTCGATGTAATAAACTAGTCGTTATGCGCTTTCACGTTCTACGACCGATCTGCGCTTCTTGCTGTGGCGTGGCAGCTAGGTAAATTAAGAGCGTCTCTTCTGGCTTTGGAGAAACCAGAACAGGAGCACTCGAAAGGTACCTCTTGATATCCTCGAAGGCAGCGTTTGCCTCGTTCGACCACTCAAAACCTTCGTGTCTCCTGAGAAGTTTAAAGAAAGGTAGTCCTTTTTCTCCTAGTCGTGCGATGAAGCGACTTAAAGCGCCATGCACCTAGTGAGTTTTCGGACTTCCTTTTTGTGGTCGGAGCGCATTTGGAGGATGGCCTTTATTTTCTCAGGATTTGCTTCGATTCCTCGTTCAGATACTAGAAATCCAAGCAATTTTCCTGAAGAAATTCCAAACACACACTTCTCGGGATTAAGTTTTAAGAAGTGCTTTCTGAGGTTGTCGAATGTTTCTTGTAGGTCAGTGATATGATTAAATTTCTTAATGCTTTTTACGACTAGATCATCAACATAGGCTTCGATTCGGCCTAATTGAGATGAAAAGTCGATTGCATCAAGCGTTGAAAAGAAGCACCGCATTCTTTAGACCAAATGGCATTTTGACATAGCAAAAGGTACCAAATGGTGTAATGAACGCGGTCTTTTCTTCATCGTTTAGACACATATTGATCTGGTGGTATCCAGAATATGCATCTAAAAAACTTAATATTTCACAACCTGCAGTAGAATCAACCAACTGATCGATACGAGGTAAAGGAAAATCATCTTTTGGACAAGCTTTATTAAGATCAGTGAAGTCTACACACATCGCCATTTGCCGTTTGACTTCTTGACCATTCAGGTTAGCCAACCACTCTGGGTGGTTGACTTCTCTTATAAAGCACGCTTTAAGTAGCTTATCAATTACGATTTAATAGCATCTCGTCGATCAGGGGCAAATCTCTGTAATTTTTGTTTTACGGGTACTTTATCAAGCCGTAAATCTAGCCTGTGCTCGATCACCTCCCTGGGGACTGCGGGCATGTCGGATGCTTGCCACGCGAAGACATCTGCGTTAGCTCGGAGGAAGGTGATGAGGGTGTCTTCCTATTTGGGGTCAGAAGTCTCCCCGATGCGAACAGTCTTTGAGGGTTTCTCACCGTCCAGAGGAACCTCTTTGACTTGGTCGTTCGGCTTTGATGCAGCTTTAGGCTTCGACTTGCTAGTCGAAGGCTGACTTTCTCCTCGAGTTGGTATTTGACCAACCATCTCGAGGGATCGACGGTCATAGTTATACGTCATCTTCTTGTCACAATGAATTATGATCACTCCTTTGGGACCTGACATCTTAAGACATTGATACCCATAGTGAGTAGCCATTAAGTATTTTGCCAAAGCTGGTCGTCCGAGCATGGCGTTATATGCCGTATCAAAATAGACCACATCAAAGGAGATTTTCTCTATCCTGAAATTACTTGGTGAACCAAATGTTAAAGGAAGAGAAACTTGGCCAATGGGTTTGGCCGAAGACCCCGGTACAATTCCATGAAAAGAGTATCGTACCGGTCTTACCTTTGTCCTGGGCACTTGCATCTCGTCCAGGGCATTTGTAAACATTATGTTCAAGGAACTGCCACCATCAACCAACACTCGATTGACCCGACAGTTGTTGATGGTGGGTTCGATTCCTAATCGGATATCGACCTGATCGATTCGAAGTGATCAGGCAATCACCCTTCTCGAAAGAAATGGTAACTTCCGACCACTTCGGTAGGTTATTGACAAGAGGAGCATCTATAGAGTTTACCTCTCGTCCGGTAGCTTTAAGTTGTCATTTTGACTCGTATATCGATGATCCTCCGTAGATGTGCTTAACGGTATGTTGCGGATCTTGGAACGGCATCTCTTCATCATCCAACGACTTTTGGCCACTCGTATTCCCTACCTGCTCGAGAGTGGGGAGTGGTTGTTTGCCGTTGTAGTAGTCCTCGAGCTTTCTTTGGAAAACTTCGGCGATTCTTGAGTCGTGTCCTTCCTTTTTATGAAAAGGACACCACCTTGGTTTGTCGTTCTTTCGATCAGAGCGCTTACCTTTGCCTTGATCAGGGTACGACTTGGTGGTTCATGGCTCTTTATCTTTCACAGCCAAGACCTCCTTGAAACCACTGGTTTGTGGTTTTTTACCCTTTATCTTATTCTTGGACTTCTTTGCTTTCTTATCCTTTTTTCCACCAACTTCACCTAGCTCTCGAGGAGTGTTTGTTTCTCGATCAATAGTGTTGTTCCACTCGACCGCCTCAGAAGCAGTCGCATATCGATCGGCCATCTCGAAGAGCTCGGCAACAGTGTTGGGAGGATTTAAAGCGATATCCTCTGTTATCCTTCTACTACGGACTCCTTGCTTAAAAGCCACGATAGCGGATGAGTCGAAATTTCGGAATTGAATTACGAACCCGACTAAAGCGTTTGATGAATTGGCGCAAAGTCTCGTCGTTGTTCATTTTATCGGTGCAAGTCGTCTTCCTTTCGAGGCGGTTGTATGTGCCTTGGAAATTCGCGATGAAGGTCGCAGAGGTGTTGCCAGAGTAGATCGACTCGAGTGGTTGGTTTAATAACCACGATCGGCGGATCCTTCAAGCACGATTGGAAGGTAATTTGCCATTACATGCTCTCCTCATCCTGCTTTGCTCGGGCAATTTGTTGTATAGATTTGAAGAAATTCGATGGGATTTTGAGATCCATCGAACTTCTCCATGTTCACCGGTCGAAAATGAGGTGGCGTGAGCGGCTCGAAGGTCGGCGAAAATGCGGCATCGGTAATAACTTCTTAGCGTCTTCTTTGCGGAAAGAAGGGTTAATGTCACCGGTGATCGTATCGACGATACCCGATGTGGTGACTGTCTGTAGTAGGTCTCAATTCTCGAGGAAATACTCCGTACTCCATCCGTTGCGGATTTCCTTGTCGAAGTGGTGAGCGATCACCTCTCGAGGGCTTCTTGATCATCGATCAATCGAAACATATTTCTCGAGTAGGAGATCGATCGACTTATGGCGTGTCGATTTCTCGTGGTGAAATGTTTGATTGATCGGTAGGTGAGCAAGTCGCATTGCTACGACTACGAATGATGTCGGCGAGTACTTCGGTCTTGTCATCACGTTTCGAAGCCTTTGCGCAATTTCTTCAGCGAAGAGATCATATCCTGGCGTTCGAGCAAGCTCTTGAGTGGGATTCTCGAGCAAATCTCTGATGTCCTAGAGTTCTTGTACCTCCTTCGACTGATGTTGGATGCGCCCAGGCAGGTTCTTCTGGGCTGCAATCTTCCTCCGTCGGATGGCCTCAAAGTTCTCCTCATCAGATCCTTGAGGCCTTCTTAATGGAGTGCGAGAATGTCGAGGATTTCCCTCGCGCTCATCAGAGTATTGGTCCTGCCCGCCATCGGTGATGCCCTTGCCATTATCACAAGGGGGCGCAGTGCGTGATCTTCGGGGAGCGTTCTTATCTCGTCCTCCATAAGGCTGACCCTGATCTGAGGGAAGGACGAAGACCTCCCGTTGATGATTCTCACTTGCGCTCGAGGCCTCCCCGCTTGAGGAGTATTCGAGAGACACCATCTAGCGACTTGGAGCAATCCCCTCGGGTGGGGAACTACAGGTTATCTTGTCTCCGTCCGCAAATGAGATCTGCGAGAGGCCCTTCATCCACCCTCTCTGGAGTTACCACGAGAGAGAGGATCACGGATGTTGGTGGAGTCTGGAATGGTGGCTCTCGAACTTGTCTCACCAGTCGGACCGTCTTAGGGGACTTGGACACTTGGAGGAAAAACTCTCGTCGTGTTGTAAGTCCTCACAGGTGCGGTTACAGTCGGATGACCCTTATCCTTTGAGGGAATTGGCTCCTCTGTTGGGCGTATTGTTGTGGGGGATAAGGATCCCTCCTCAACTCCATTGATGGGATGGTTTCCTGGAGAATGATCTCTGGAGGCAACATCACCATCAGAGGATGCATTACTCGGCTCGTAGTTGAAACCGGCATCCATGTCGACGTCTGCGTAATCTGCCAAGTCAAACCAGTTCTCCTAGTTCCATTCCCCGCCATCGATTGCATGAGATTTGGAAAAGAGAGTATGTTGACAAGAGATTACGGAAGATCCCCACAGACGGCGCCAGCTGCCGGTGTATTAGAACCGATCTTACGTAAAGATTATTTGATTGGGGTCTCCTAGAGATGAAATCACGGAAGCGATTGACACAGGATGTTTATATGAGTTGAGGCCTTCTCAGGAGAATAACAACCATACTCCTATGTGTGTGTGGTATTGACTGTATTCTCGACAATCAAGCCAGAAACTAAGACTATTACAAAGAACAGTACTAGTCTTTCTCCTTGATTATCCTAGATTGGCTCTTGTATTTCGCCCTCCCTTTGTCCTTCTGATTGATGCCTTTATATAGTCGTGAAGGAGTAGCCGTTTTCCCCTGCTGAAAAGGCGTCTAATCAAGTCAGTAATGGGCGCATGATGGCAATAATTACCGGCGTAGTGGCTCCTTCACGCCGTTGGGCAGTTATCCTTCAGAGGTAATGGGGTATTTAAGCACTATTACTGCGCGGAATTATAGTGCATGAGGCCCGTCTGGATTCCTTAATCAATTGGACCCACTCGCTTGTAGGTTTTATTGATTATAAGGTGGTCGTGGTTGATTTGGTCGTAGCAGAACTTACGACTGGGTACAAGTCGTAGAAGGACTTACGACTAGGTACAGGTCGCAGCAGAACTTACGACTGGACAATAGTCGTAGAAGGACTTACGACCGGACAATAGTCGTAGAAAGGCTTACGACTGGACAATAGTCGTAGAAGGACTTACGACTGGATAATGGTCGTAGAAGGGCTTATGACCAGGTAGTGGTCGTAGAAGGACTTACGACCATGACATAGTCGTAGCAAGACTTACGACTATGGGGGTGATTGTAGGAGAACTTACAATCACTTGGTAGGCCTACCCCTTATGAATATAAAGGGTACTTCTGGGGACTACGTGACATCATATTTACCCCTAATAAGAATTATAGATAAAAGATAAAATGAGGATTATCAGATCCTCGTCAAGCCCGATCTTCCGAAAGGTACTGATAAGTCAACTGTGGAGAACTCGACGTTGATGATCCGGAGGCTCCGACCAGAACAGATCAAACCTCCTGCAATCACTACACTACTGCTCCGATGGTTATCAACCATGCCGAACGTGGTTGACCTCGCCAAGAAGGCTATCTCCTGCATGCAAATCGAGAACACAAGTAAGAAAGTAGAAGATGCAATCTGATATTGTATTGCGAATATAGATGAATCTCATAGTGTGGGGTTCCTCAACCGCACATGCGGCGAGACTGCTAAGCAGAATAATCTCAAAGAAAAACCCACGTTAAACTATGACAGCTACTGTATATATATAGGGGGACGTGAGGAGGTCGACCTAGGGTTGTGCGGCCGTAGAAAGAGGCTTAAACAACCTGGACTCCGACCTCGACACGCTTACAAGACCCTATTAGGCTAAAACGGTGATGCAACACCTTATTAAGTATTCATGTCACGTATCTATGTCGAGGACCTAGTCGTAGGACTGGTCCTGCGGTGGTCTTGAGGAGTCCATGATATCTCTAGTCATAGATTGGGTCCAACGAGTCCTGGGCTCGTCGACTACTGGTGAAACTGGTTATAGGCCTTCTTGAAGTGGTCGTAGACCTTGCGAAACTGGTCGTAGACCTTCTTGAACTGGTCGTAGTCCTAGATTCCTAAGTACAAGTAAATCATCTCCGTTAGGCAGTATCATAGAGTTATCAAATAATACACTCAACCCTAGAAACGAATTTACCTGATAAATAAGTTGACGCGTATGAGCTCTTGTAATTGGTATAGCAAGCATGGAAAATGTGGTTGTATCCATAAGGGTCATGTCCTCATCATAGTCCTTCTCAAGTACTTAAGGATATTCTTGACTGCTATCCAGTGACCTTCACCTGGATCCGACTGATATCTTCTAAGTAGATTAGGCGTCACGACACATCAGGTCGTGTACATAGCATAGCATACATGATAGATCCAATAGCCGAAGCATATGGATGTCTACTCATTTTGTCTCAATCATCGGTGGTCGTAGGACACTGACTCTTGCTAAGATTAATGCTATCTGTCATGGGAAAGAAACCTCTCTTGGAATCTTGCATGCTGAACTGTTTCAATACCTTGTCTATGTACATATCCTAGCTTAATCTAATTAGCATTTTAGATCTTTCTCTATAGATCCTTATACCAAGAATATATGCTGCATCTTCTAAATTTTTCATTGAGAAACTATTTCTTAATAAAGTTTTAACAGATTCAAGCATTGGAATGTCATTTCTAACCAGTAGTATACCATCCACCAGGTGCATCAACCAAGTTCCAAACTTGATTGTCATACATGGATTTTATCTCGGATCTCATGGCTTCAAGCCATAACTCAGAGTCTGGGCCCATAATCACTTTCGTATAAGTATTAGGCTCATCATTATGTAATAATAAAATATCATGCCCATAGCTTATAGGCAATTGACATGGCCTATTTCATCTACGTAGGGTTGATGCCTCATCTACAGGTTCAATAACATCTTGTTCATCCTATAGAGGTTAAGTAGGACTTGAAACATTTTCGGATGATTCCCGAATTTCTTCGAGTTGCACCTTGCTCCCACTAACTCCTCTAGAAAGAAATTTTCTCCAAGAAGACACCATTACGGACAACAAACACTTCATTATCAACCCAATTATAAAAATAATATCATTTAGTTTCCTTAGGATACCCCACAAAGAAGCACTTATCAGACTTGAGTGTGAGTTTATCAAAAGTCAAAAATTTGACATATACCTCACAACCCCATACCCTGAGAAAAGACAATCCAAGACTTTTCCCATTCCATATCTCATAAGATGTCTTCTCTACAGTCTTTGATGGAACCCTATTTAAAGTGAAAGGAGTTGTTTCTAGAGTGTATCCCAAGAATTGAAATGGAATATTAGATTGGCTCATCATTGACCGAACTATGTCCAACAATGTTGATTACATGCGTTGGACAACCCATTCCATTGGCGTCCCAGTGAGTAAGTTGTGGAACAATTCCACATTTCTTTAGATGATCACCAAACTCATAGCTCAAATATTCACCTCCACAATCAGATCGTACACATTTAATTGTCTTGTTAAGTTGATTCTGTACTTCATTATGAAATTCTTATAACTTTTTAAAGGATTCTGACTTATACCTCAGCCCTGTTTGTTTAGGCTTTTTCTTTGGCTTATAAGCAAAAAAGTCTAAGCCTAAACAAAGGGGTGGCTTTTTTATGCAGCTTATAAAAAGCTTAAGCCTATTTAACCTAAAAGCCATAAGCTATGGGAGAGGTGCTTTTTTTGGCTTTTGCGGAGTGGAATAACAGTCTGGCACCGCTGCTCCCCTCCCCCAGCGTCACCTCCCCTTCCCTCCTCGCCATGCCGCTCGCTCCTTTGGTTCCCCCTCCCATGCTGCAGCCTCAGTCCGTCCTCCTCCTCCCGCGTCGCCCCCCTCCCCCAACGCCACCGCTGATCTCCTCCCCCTCCCCCGAAGGCGCCGCCTTGAGAGACCATGTGAGAGGTCCTCCATTGTGAGTGATGAGTATTTGACAACTTGTTGAATAGGTTGAGAGTTGAGTCTCTTGGTTTTGTACTGTTTCTATGCTGAAACAGGATAATCGGAACTACCGCTGTGTATGGAGCGGAAGTTCCGATAATCGGAATTACCGGCGTTGGAAATAGGAACTTCCGATTTATCGGGAATTGAGTTGGTTGAAGGAATGGAACTTCCGCACTGGGTCGCGGTTTGTCCGATATCTTGGCGTGAGTGTTCCTCGAGGCGAAAATCGGAATTGAAAATGCAGGGAGTGCGGGCGTTAGATGTCGGAAGTTCGCAATGGTAGCGGAACTTCCGATAATCGACAAGTGCGGACGTTAGAATCGAAACTTCCGCAAGCTAAAGTGCGGAACTTCGATTGTGTCGAAGCGTGCGAGAGAAGGAAAGTTTGTGATTTTGGGTTTGTATGAGTTTGAGTCTTGTACAAATATTGATGTTATGATATTGTGCAATGCTATGTGATGTGTTTTTATGCTGTGTTGATTGCGGGACATCGAGGCGAAGTCGTGGCGAGACACGAGGTGATCGGACTAAGCGCGGCGGCGTTGAGTCGAGCGGTCGGGATGTGTCGAAGGCGGCGTGAATCTTGAGGTGGTTGCGAGTCAAGGACAGCAAGGTGTCAGGAGGCTTCTAGAAGTGTATGCAAGGCGAAGCGGTCTTTTAAAGCGGCACAAGTGGGCGGTTCCGTTCGGGTGTAGCGGGCTTAATGGGTTGGAGGCCCATTAGCCAAGGCTATAAATAGAGGTGAACCCCTGGTGTTAGGGTGAAACTTTAAGAAAGAAAATTAGGGTTAGCTCTAGCAAAAGGGTTTGTTTTGCTTTTTGAGAGTTGGTTGAGTTGGAGAGAATGAACTGAAAATCTCTTGTAATCATTCCTCTGTGTTTCCTCTATAATCTTTTGATTCCTATCAATGAAGCTCTGAGGTTTTGGTTTCTCGTTTATGCCTCTCTTTATTCCCTCTCTGTTCATGTTGAATATCTAGGGTTTTGGTGTATCTTTTGATTCCGTTTATGAAATAGCATGAAACTTGATATCTAGAGTCGTTTTGTTATTGCTAATCCTTCCTCAAAGTTTCATGAGCTAAGAATCTGAGAATCTTGTCTTTTGTGAGTTTTGGTCTTTCTTGCCCCTTCTTCAAGAAATCCGATTTCGCTTTGATTAATGAATCTTTGTTTGCGATTCTTCTCCATGAGGTCAAGATGTTGTTTAGGATGATGTCCTGTGAAACTTGACCTGAGAAGAGCATTCAAGATTTAGTATTTTGGATTTTTGGGAAAAACCCGAGCGCACTGTTCTTCGGTCAGGACAATCGGAACTTCCGATTGTCCACAGTGAACTACATTGATGGAACTTCCCTTGAACCGGAACTACCGCATGATGCGGAACTACGCCAGGTAGAATCAGACTTCGATTTAGCGTGAAACGATCTGAAGTTTGTTTTGTTCTCGATTTTGCTTCTCTCTTCTTGAGATATCGGAGGATTTGTAGGCTTGTTTAAATCTGATGAGGGAGTTCTTAATTTTTAAGGCACCATTCACCCCCCCCCCTCTGTTGCCATTTTGGTCCTTCACGCCTCCCCTCCACCGACTCCGCTGCTCCCCTCCCCAGCGCCGCCTCCCCTCCCCTACCTCGACGCCGCCACCGCCGCTATATTATGCAGTATGGAAATTTCCATTTTCTTTACTCTTCTTTTTCGATATGTGGATAATATGTTCCATCAGTAGCTTAGGGCTTGGTCCGATACATACGGATTCTACACAGTTCTTCACTCCCTTCTTGAGTACATCTATCTGAGGTTCTCTGAGTAATCTTTGAGTTGTTTGAACTGCTCTTGTATTGAAATTGAGCAAGAGTGCAAACTGTAAAAGTATTAATCACTTTTCCTTTTGTGTTGACTCAGATTGTGGAATGGCAACTGAATTCACTACTAGAGTTGAGCTCACAATTTAAAGTTAAACCATTGGTAAAGCGTTGTGAAGAAACCATTGATTGTTTAAAGATGGATAATAAACCTTCTGAGTCTAGCAAAAACGTAGAAGTATCAAGCAGTAGATCTCAAGCTCATCAATTTGACTATTTCCCCTTCAAAGCTCCAGTGAGTGTGCAGAAAATTAAACAGTTCCTTGCAAATGGTGAGCATAGTGATATAGAAATCTATGTTAGTGGACAAGGTCTTGTTGCGCAGGCTCACAAACTCATCCTTAGCTTGTGGAGCATGCCATTCGCCAAGGTACAACTTTCTTCTCACTTTATATTTGTTTATGTTTTTATTACTATGCAATATTCACATTTTGGCATAATGGATCATGCTTAATTTAGCATAACCAAATATAGGATTGTACACATGCAGATGTTCACGAATGGGATGAAGGAGAGCAGCGCTTCAAATGTATGTTTCGAAGATGTTTCTGCTGAAGCATTCTTTCTCCTCCTTTAGTGTAATATTCTGAAAATCATATTAATAGCAATAATAATATTAAGTTAAGTAATTAAAGAATTTAAGGTTTTTGCGTAATTAAATAAAAGGGTTTTGGGAAAAATAGAATTTCGGAATTTTATATGAGCTATATAAATAGTTTGTGGATTTTTAGAAAAAAACCCTAGCAGCTGTTCTTGTCTTCTGTGTTTCTTTCCACCGCCGCCTCTATTCTTTTTCTCCAAGCCGGCCCAGAAGCGCTTGATCCTTTGCCTTCTTCTGCCGGCCAACTGTGCACTGAGGCCGAGCCGCAGCCCTGTCTTGGCGTGAAGCCGAAGTCGTGATCGCTCTGCTATTTGGATTCTGTAGAGACCGCCTTTGATCTTTGTTTTCTACCATTGCTTTGCTTTCTTGATTTTCCTGCCCGCGTGGTTCATCTGGCAAATCTTTATCTCTTTGTCTTGATCATTGCCGGTCCTGCTGCTTTTCTTCTTGCTCTTCTCTTGTCGTGGCGGCTCTTCTGCGGTGTGAAGCCGTGCATTTGGAAAGCTGCTTGACCAATTCGCTTTGTGCAAGTGCCGATTCTTCTTTGCTTCAGGTTCGTCTTCTTTGCTTTGTCTTCTTGCTTGGCGTTAATTAGTGCTTCATCTTTTATTTGATTGCTTGATTAACTTTTAGTGCTTTGGTTTACTGTTGAACTAATAACATGATTAATAGTTGATTAGTTTGGTCGGAACATTAAGGAAAATTAATATGATGTTTGTAGTCGGAGAAATCAATTAATAGATCCGCTAGTCTGCTGTTCCGTTATGCAGTTTATTCGGTCACCTTAATGGCAAAATTTGGAAATATCATCTACTAGTTAATTGTAGATAATTTCGATATCTTTCTATAGCATATTTTATTACGCCAATCGGGTAAGTAGATTTCGAGATATGATTTTGAGAAGGCCGCTGTTTTAGGGTTGTCGTCTTTCGGCGCTGTTTTGGTAGACTGTAGATTAAAAATAGTAAATAGCTTAATTATAGTTTTTGATCTACATGAAAGTTGTAGATAATTGTCCAATGGTTCTGTAGGATCTGAGAACGCGCATTTTGGTTGAGTAAAACAAAAGTTATGAAATTTGGAAGACCGCTGTTCCGAAGCGGACAGACCGACTTTCTGGGCTTAATACGGAGGGTTAGATGATTTAATTAGAAGGCGGTGTAGTCTAAGAAAGTGTGGAGAATCTTATGAAGAATCCAGAATGGGGTGGTTTGTGGTGATCGGACTTTTGAGTCAAAAGTTACGCTCTTTTTAGTAACCGGACAGCAATGGGTAGCTTTTTGATACCGGCGTAACGTGGTATATTTGGGGACGTGTAGGAGCGATGTATATTGATTGCTATTCTTGTTGCTGTAATTTGTATTGAAGTTGGTGTATTTAATATAGGAGAGGCGTCGTGCTTGTTGCCGTCTTCTAATCAAATCGTGCGTCGCTGCTAGTAAAGGCAAGTGCATGGTAGACAGCGATCAATGATCGATCACTGTTTTCTTTATCTTCTATTACCATTATTGTTGTGCTTTTATTTGGTTTAATTGCAAACAATGAATTGGTATGTTTATATCTTTGTTGACAAGCATGATGAAAAGTTGGATATGATGTTTATGATGGAGTTTGCATGTTTGCATTCATAAGCATCTTTGCATAAGAGAAGGTGATCATGATGATCACAACTCCACGGGAGTGGAGGAGGTCCCCGGTCCTTTTGGAGGAACGGGCTTGAGAGTGAATGTTGTCATGAGCATTCACTCACGCTATCTGCATATCTGTGAAAAGAAGTGCATGTGGACATATAGAATAGAGTTGCATTGATATTTGAGATTAATGAATGAGAATGTGAATGGAAGTGCATGTGATGATAATGAAGTTATTGAATCTTTGTTGATTTATTATTGTTAGTTGTTTATGGATGTGTTTCTTTGAGTCGTGGACTCACCCTTGCTCTCTTGTTGTTTTTAGGTGATCTTGAGGATGCCGTAATTGAGGCGAGTAGAGCACATGGACATCACATGATCATTCGCCATGATAATCATTCTTTCAATATTGGTTTACACATGGACATGTTAGAAGTTGAATAAAGTTTAGGACATCATTTGGACTAGACTATTTGCTTTATTAATTTGGATTCATTAGTTGATGCTACTTTGGATTATTTACTTGGTTATAATTCCCATTGCTTATTTATTGTCACTTGATCCATAATTATGCATGTTCTTTTGTGGTCCATAGATATGATTATCATTGCTTCCTTCTTTGTAATATTATAGTGTGTCGATAATTATTAGTTTAAAGTGTAGTGTGGTGGCATTCTAGGCTCGGTGTTAATGTGAGGGTGTTACAGGTTGGTATCGAGGCGGGCTTTAGGTCCGTGGTGAATAGATTAACAACATAGGCAAACTAAAATTGTTAAAATTTGTTTTAGTTTAGTAAATCAACTAAAATTTGCTAATGGTTAACTAACCTAAAATTTGACACACTAGTGCCTGATGAGGTTAGAGAGAGTGCGAATATAGTTTTACGCTTAGTTATGTTGATTATTGATGGATGAGTTTATTTTGAGCTTTGAACTCATTGTGTATTGTTGATTGTGGTTGTTAGCTATGCCGAGGGGTAGAGGGCGTGGTCGTGGTGGCCATGTGATCGTGGGAGGTCGTGGCGCAGGCGAGGTTCCGTGGAGCCACCTCCTGTGTGATTGAGTCGATGGCGAGGGGTTCTTTGTTGACCCGCCTCGGTTGGGGCCCAAGATGAGACCCCGCTTTCTTGAGAGAGTTGGTGGGAGAGATCCGTGCTCTTCGTCACACAGCGGATATTTGGTGGGAGGTCGTGTTGTCTTGAGGACCGCCACTCAAGGTCCGACCACTTGGGAGGATTTTGTAGATCGGTTCACGGGAAGTTCTACCCTATTCTTTTGTTGAGAAGATGGAGGTTGCCTTGACGACCTTTGCTCGGGGAAGAGGTCTATTCTTGAGTATGAGGTGAGTTCAACAACTTGGTTCGCTTTGTCCCTTGATGAGCGAGCGATGATCTTCAGAAAGCCAAGAGATTAGTCGGGGTCTCAATTACAGTACTGCGGCATGTGTTGGGAGCTACTCCACTCTGTGACTCTGACTCTGTTGTGGAGCAAGCTAGGGGCATGGAGTTGGAGATCGACTCACAAAGGGGACAAGCCTCTGGTGGGTAGTAGTTTGGTGGTGACGGAAGAGGAGTTCTAGTGAGGAAGTGGGTGCAGTCGACACCTTTCAAGAAATTCAAGGAGGACCGCGATCTTTCGAGTCTAGCGATCGAGGCCGTTCCCTTCCTCGGCGCCTCGTCCTTTGCGGTACTCGGCTCTTCGTCTGTCCCGAGGCGGGCATGCTTTGCTTTAAGTGCGGTGATGGACACGCGCTGCTGAAGTGCACTGGGCGGGAGATTGCCGTCGGTGTGGCCGGCCGGGCCACAAGGAGCGGTGTGTCGCGAGAACCCGCTAAGCGTGATCAAGTGGGAGCTGTGCCATCTTCTTCTTGATGGGTCTGCTCGAGATCTTTCGGATGATGGCTGCTCCTCGGCGATGCCATTTCCTTGACTTGGCGCCTCGGAGGGTACTCTCGCGGCCGCCACCCCCAAAGACCGCCAGTTGCACGGCCGGCTTTACCTGCACCGCCGCAGCAGATTGTTGGGGCTCGCCGCCCGGCATCGTCTTCTTCGCCATGGCGCCACTCGAGTGTACGCCATGCCCACAGTGAGTCCGCGGGTCGTCGGACGTGGTGGCCAGTACTTTGCTTGTGGATTCGTTTGATGCTTTAGTCCTTTTTGATTCGGGGCTACCTTTTCGTTTGTGTCGACGGCGTTTGCTAGGAGAGCAAGCTTGAGTATGATGGATTTCTCGATCGGTGTTGGTTAGTTCTCACGGGGTATTATTGCTAGTTCTCTTGTTTGTCACAGGTGTTCTATTATTATTGATGGAGAGGAGTTCACGGCGAATTTGATAGTTATACAAATGGAGCCGTTCGACGTTATCTTGGGTATGGATTGGTTGCACTCTTATCGAGCCGTGATATCCTGTTTACGTAGAAACGATCTCTGCATGCGAGACCTCGCCTGGGAGACTTTGACCTTCAGGAGTGCGCCTCGCGCTCTCTTTCGATATTAGGTGGGTGTTCCCGGTCGCGCGCGAAAATCAGGCTTCTTTTAGCTCTTGCGGAGAAACTGAGTGTGGCCGCAGATTGAGGAGATTCCGGTGGTCGGTGATTACCGGATGTGTTCCCAGCTGATTTTCCGGGTTTGCCACCTGCGCGAGATGTGGAGTTTCGTATTGATCTTGTTCCGGGTACTCGTCCCATCTCGATGTCTCCGTATCGATTAGCACGTCCGTTTCAGGACGAGTTGAAGAAGCGATTGGATGAATTGTTGGCTAAAGGTTTGATCGGCGTAGTGTATCGCCGTAGGGAGCTCTGTTACATTCACGAGAGAAGAAGGATGGGAGTTGGCGTATGTGTATTGATTATCGTGCGCTTAATGCGGTCACAATCAAGAATAAATATCCCTTGCCCCGCATTGAGGATTTGTTTGATCGGTTGAATGGAGCTCAAGTGTTCTCCAAGATTGATCTCGATCGGGGTATAATCAAATCCGTGTGCGTGGCGAGATGTAGAGAAGGCGCTTTCTCCACGGTATGGGCATTATGAGTATAAAGTTATGTCCTTTGGATTGACTAATGCACTGCCATTTTATGGAGACCATGAACAACATGTTACACAGTATCTAGATGAATTCGTTGTGGTGTTCATTGATGACATTCTTATCTATTCAAGACTAATGAGGATCATGAGCGTCATTTGAGGTGGTTTTAGATACTTTGAGAGACCACAAGTTCTATGCTAAGTTGAAGAAGTGTGAGTTTGGATTTGAAGTGGGTTTTCTGGGTCATGTGATTAACCCTCAGAGCATTGCTGTTGATCCTAGTAAGGTCTCTACAGTGGTGGATTGGAAGAGGCCGACTAGTGTGAAGGAGGTGAGGAGTTTCTTGGGTTTGGCTGGTTACTATCGGCGTTTTGTGCAGGATTTCTCTATCATTGCCAAGCCGATGTCTCGGCTACTCGAGAAAGGTGTGAGATTCCGGTGGGTGATGAGTGTGAGCGCAGATTTACGCATTTTGAAGGACAGGTTGGTGACCTCTCCTATTCTCACTCTTCCGAGCCGGAAGCGGTTCTGATCTTTTGGATCGTCTCGAGTGGGTCTTGGTTGTGTGCTTATGCAAGACGGTAAGGTGATTGCTTATGCGTCGAGACAGTTAAAGAAGCACGAGCAGAATTATCCCACTCATGATTGGGAGTTGGCTGCGGTTGTCTTCGCTCTCAAGATTTGGAGGCATTATCTATACGGTGAGCCTTGTGATATTTTCACAGATCACAAGAGACTCAAGTATATCTTCACTCAGAAGGATCTGAATTTGAGGCAAAGGAGGTGGTTGGAGTTGATCAAGGATTATGATCTTACTATTCAGTATCATCCAGGCAAGGCCAATGTTGTTGCAGATGCTCTTAGTCGCAAGGCGACTCCCGCTACTCTAGATTGCCTCATCGCTGATTTTGATCGCATGGGAATATCTTATTGTTATGCGGGCACATCACATGTTGAGACACGATTGATTCTTGAGTCGGCTATTCGGGCCGTGTGCGGAAGCACTGTGAGTGACCGGTTATTACGGGAGGTTAGGAAGCGCCGGATGGAGGTAAAGAGTGATTTTAGTATGGATGATTACGGTACTTTGAGGTTTAAAGGCCGTGTGTGTGCCAAAAGGCGGAGGTCAAGGATGATATTTTGAGGAGGCACATCGCACTCCATACATGTTCATCTGGTGAGACTAAGATGTATCGGGATCGAAGCAGAATTCTTGGTGGAAAAGAATGAAGGTGGATATTGCTAACTATGTGGCTTCTTGTGGTGTTTGTCGCCAAGTGAAAGTCGAGCACAAGCGTCCTGCGAGGTTGTTGCGACCTTTGGAGGTTCCCAGTGGCCTTGGGATGATATCTCTATGGACTTTGTGGTGGCGTTACCTCGTTCGCAAGGAAGGATGCGATTTGGGTAGTTGTGGATCGATTCAAACAAATCTGCGCACTTCATTCCTATTCGCCACGACAAATTCAGCGAGTGATCTAGCTCCTATTTATGTGCGTGAAATAGTGAGGCGCATGGTGTGCCAAAGACCATCGTTTACAGCGGGGGCGAAGTTTGTCTCCAAGTTACTGGGAGTCTGCGAGTGCATTGGGCACAGCTCCGCTTTGATCTGACGTTTCACCCAGCAGATGGGCGGTCGGGCGCACGATTGGACCTTAGAGGACATGTTGCGATCTTGTGTTCTATCTTGGAAGGGTAGTTGGGAGGACCGATTGCCACTTGCGAGTTTGCTTATAATAATAGTTACCATTCGATATTAGAGCCGCGCCATTTGAGGTTCTCTATGGCGGAAGTGCGATCGCCACTTTGTTGGGATGCGATTGGAGAGAAGGTAATTTTGGGTCGGTTTGGATTGAAGACCGTTGGCGTGTAGCCATGGTGAGGCGAGAATCATTAGCGGCTCGAAGCGAGCGAGAAAAGTTATCTTGATTTGAGGCGTGACTTGGGTTTGCGGTGGGTGACAGTGCTCTTGAGTGTCCCCACTAAAGGCATTGTTGGTTCGGTACCAAAGGAAAGCTTAGCGAAGTACGTTGGACCGTTCTCGATTATTGCAAGAATTGGGAAGTTAGCCTACGCTTGGATCTTCACGAGTCCATGCGTGGAGTTCATAATGTGTTTCACGTCTCGATCTTTGAAAGTTTTTGAGAGATCGAGCATAAGATTTCATTAGAGCCGTTGACTATTGAGCAAGACCTCACGGTTGAGTCGCGTCCGCCGTAGATTCGGAGAGGTCGGAGCGATCTTGAGGCACAAGGCGTTGGTATCGTCAAGGTCTTTGTGGGCCGATCATCGAGAGAGAGGCGACTTGGGAGTTGGAGTCTCGCATGCGCGAGCAATACCCGGAGTTGTTCACGTCGGGTACGTGTTGTTTTATTGTTTAATTTCAGCCGTGCAGTTTTATTTGAGTAGAATGGCGAGTAGAATTCGGGGTCGAATTCTGTTAAGGGGGGTAGAATGTAATATTCTGAAAATCATATTAATAGCAATAATAATATTAAGTTAAGTAATTAAAGAATTTAAGGTTTTTGCGTAATTAAATAAAAGGGTTTTGGGAAAAATAGAATTTCGGAATTTTATATGAGCTATATAAATAGTTTGTGGATTTTTAGAAAAAAACCCTAGCAGCTGTTCTTGTCTTCTGTGTTTCTTTCCACCGCCGCCTCTATTCTTTTTCTCCAAGCCGACGCCGAGAACCGTACTTGATCCTTTGCTTCTTCTTGCCGTAGAACACCTGCACTGAGGCCGAGCCTGCAGCCCCTGTGCGCGTGAAGCCGAAGTCGTGATCGCTCTGCTATTTGGATTTGCCGAGACCGCCTTTGCGATCTTTGTTTTCTGCATTGCTTTGCTTTGCTGATTTTCCCTGCCGCGTGGGTATCTTCTTAGAAATCTTTGTCTCTTTGTCTTGATCATTTGCCAGTCCTATTTGTTTCTTCTTCTTTGCTCTTCTTTGCTGTGGCGCCGATAACTGCGGTGTGAAGCCGCCATTGGAAAGCTGCGCCGACCAATTCGCTTTGTGCAAGTGCCGATTCTTCTTCGCGGTTCGTCTTCTTTGCTTTGTCTTCTTTGCTTGGCGTTAATTAGTGCTTCATCTTTTATTTGATTGCTTGATTAACTTTTAGTGCTTTGGTTTACTGTTGAACTAATAACATGATTAATAGTTGATTAGTTTGGTCGGAACATTAAGGAAAATTAATATGATGTTTGTAGTCGGAGAAATCAATTAATAGATCCGCTAGTCTGCTGTTCCGTTGTACGGTTTATTCGGTCACCTTAATGGCAAAATTTGGAAATATCATCTACTAGTTAATTGTAGATAATTTCGATATCTTTCTATAGCATATTTTATTACGCCAATCGGGTAAGTAGATTTCGAGATATGATTTTGAGAAGGCCGCTGTTTTAGGGTTGTCGTCTTTCGGCGCTGTTTTGGTAGACTGTAGATTAAAAATAGTAAATAGCTTAATTATAGTTTTTGATCTACATGAAAGTTGTAGATAATTGTCCAATGGTTCTGTAGGATCTGAGAACGCGCATTTTGGTTGAGTAAAACAAAAGTTATGAAATTTGGAAGACCGCTGTTCCGAAGCGGACAGACCGACTTTCTGGGCTTAATACGGAGGGTTAGATGATTTAATTAGAAGGCGGTGTAGTCTAAGAAAGTGTGGAGAATCTTATGAAGAATCCAGAATGGGGTGGTTTGTGGTGATCGGACTTTTGAGTCAAAAGTTACGCTCTTTTTAGTAACCGGACAGCAATGGGTAGCTTTTGATACCGCGTAACGTGGTATATTTGGGGCGTGTAGGAGGCGATGTATATTGATTGCTATTCTTGTTGCTGTAATTTGTATTGAAGTTGGTGTATTTAATATAGGAGGCGTCGTGCTTGTTGCCGTCTTCTAATCAAATCGCGTCATTGCTAGTAAAGGCAAGTGCATGGTAGACGGCGATCAATGATCGATCCATTGTTTTCTTTATCTTCTATTACCATTATTGTTGTGCTTTTATTTGGTTTAATTGCAAACAATGAATTGGTATGTTTATATCTTTGTTGACAAGCATGATGAAAAGTTGGATATGATGTTTATGATGGAGTTTGCATGTTTGCATTCATAAGCATCTTTGCATAAGAGAAGGTGATCATGATGATCACAACTCCACGGAGTGGAGGAGGTCCCAGTCCTTTTGGAGGAGCGGGCTTGAGAGTGAATGTTGTCGCGAGCATTCACTCACGCTATCTGATATCTGTGAAAAGAAGTGCATGTGGACATATAGAATAGAGTTGCATTGATATTTGAGATTAATGAATGAGAATGTGAATGGAAGTGCATGTGATGATAATGAAGTTATTGAATGCTGTTGATTTATTATTGTTCGTTGTTTATGGATGTGTTTGCTGAGTCGTGGACTCACCCTTGCTCTACTGTTGTTTTTAGGTGATCTTCGAGGATGCCGTAATTGAGAGCGAGTAGAGCACATGGACATCACATGATCATTCGCCATGATAATCATTCTTTCAGTATTGGTTTACACATGGACATGTTAGAAGTTGAATAAAGTTTAGGACATCATTTGGACTAGACTGTTTGCTTTATTAATTTGGATTCATTAGTTGATGCTACTTTGGATTATTTACTTGGTTATAATTCCCATTGCTTATTTATTGTCACTTGATCCATAATTATGCATGTTCTTTTTGTGGTCCATAGATATGATTATCATTGCTTCCTTGCTGTAATATTATAGTGTGTCGATAATTATTAGTTTAAAGTGTAGTGTGGTGGCATTCTAGGCTCAGTGTTGGGCTGGGGTGTTACATTTAGTTTATGTACAATGGAGAACTTAAGGTGGATACCTGGGAAATAACTTCAGTATTGGTTCAGCTGCTCCTATTGTCAGACCAGTTTAGCATCACTATCCTTCAGTTTGAATGCTATAAAAGAATTATGGAATTGCTTTCAGAGGTATAGATCTTGGGGCCTATTATCTGATAAGTGATTGGAGCCTGAGTGCAATTGCTATTGTTTACTTTCAAATGTACTAGACTATTGTTTGTCCTTTGTTTAAGTGGAGATTAAATGTTTTCATTCTGACATATTACTGTAGGCCACTAGTTTCTTTGTCAGATCATTTATACTTTGTATATCACATCCTTTTTTTTCTGAAATATATTTCTGTGTTGTGCATTGTAGACTAAAGATAGCTATTTGTTAGCATTATTACATGCTAATAGTAATGTCCAAATGTATAGAGAATTAACTCGACTTTTTTTAGGTATGACCCGTCAACAGGTATTTACGGCATGGACTTCTATGTTGTTCTTGAGTGTGCTGGATACCGTGTTGCTCGCCGGCATAGGTGCAAGTCTTGTGTCGGGATCCAGCACAGGGTGACCAAGCAAGATGCCATGAAGTGGTTCCAGGTCAAGTACGAGGGTGTCATTGTCGGACCCGAGAGTAACACCCCAGAATCCTCTGTGCATTTCTGAACTAGTCTCATGATCAGTAGCTAGTTCACACAGTAAACAAATATGGTAGCAACCATAATTCGCATAACTTTATTAATAATCAACAGAGTTTATTACAAAAGAGGCTTACAAGCCAACAATAAATAAACACAACGGAAGACGAAGAAGTAGTGGAGTTCAGCTGATCTGCCACAGGCAATCGACTGGGGTAGCGGCCGAGTCGTCGAGATCCGAAGTTCTTCTCCTCTGAAATTTATTTGCATGAAGCAAGGGTGAGCAAAACTACCGTGCTCGCAAGTTACACCCAGTAACAGAGTTAATGCATGCATGGATATATGAAAGGAAGGCTTATTGGTTGATTTTGCATAAAGCAATATTTTCTTTAAATATTTATACCAAGTTCCAAAGCAGTTATTCTATAACTAAAATTCATTTTATAAATTCTCAAGTTTTATAGTAGGATAACCTCTATATGAAACATGGTGATGGATACCCTCCTATCACATGGCTAACCGCCCAATTTTACCACAAGGATTAACCATCCTCAAATCATTTGCAAAAATCATTTTTAAAACAAAATCAAAGTCTAACTTTGAGTGGCTTTGCTCAGCATATCCATAACCGTGGACACGGCTATTCGAATAGTTTTACACTCTGCAGAGGTTGTACAACTTTACCCACAAGAGATAATCAACTTTTAATATCCGTCTGACACACTTCCGTAGGTGTGCGAATAAGTGATTATCACGAGGCCTTTACAATGCGTTATTCCAAAATAGTCATGCCCGCTAAGGTTTCACTTCCTTTGGATTAACCATCTGCTAGAAGCCCCCTCTTGTGTCGCTAAGGTTTCACTTCCATTGGGTTAACCACCATGGAAACCCCTCCTGCGCAAGTGGGAATCTTGTCTAGCCGACACCCACACACCAAAATGGCCCGACTAACAATGGAGCGTTGCAAATTATTCACCTAGCTTTGTCCCATTCGGACTTGTGGTAGTACGGTGGAGTTTTGCAAGATGCGGCTCGAAGACCGGTCCTTAACTGACTTGGGCGACTTCCAAAATAACCCCTGTGCCTCAACCCTACCCGGATTGAGCCCGTGCATAAACCTGGACCCACCAAGCATCCATTTCGACCAAGTACAAACCAACTTTTCATTTTTGCTTTTCGAATCCATTTGCAAAATCTTCCATGACAAACCAATGTCATAGGGTTTTAAACAATAGTTGATTAATTGGCCAAATTCCTGAAACTAAACATTTTTGGTATAAGCATATCTAAGCATAATTTTTCCCAAAATGTTCTAGTTCATACTATTGCATAAACCAGATTTTCATCTAAGGTGTCAAGATATGACTGATTCAATAACAAGATTGGCTATACAATGGAATTGGGAATGGCTATAACTTTAAAACATGAATTTAAATTACTTGAATATAAATACACATGCAATAATAATTTAAAATAGAATTTAAATAATTTGAAATAATGGGATCAAATATGATCAAAGGTACAACTTTCCTTGCTTGGCTATGTGTTGTTCTCAAACGGTGTCAAAATCCGATTGTCCGAAGTCGTCGAAATCTATACGCGTAACCGATCCAAATTTAAATAACATTCAAATGACATCCAAATAAAATCCAAAAATTATAAGATAAATGTTGAAAGTAAGATATCGACTTTATATGAATATAGGAATTTGAATCGATGAAATCGGAGTTCGTATGAGGGAGAACGAAATTCCTGAAGGTTCAAAGTCACATCAGATATAGAATTTCAATAGACATGAATAGTGTTAGATCAGGGAAAAATGATAGCGTCGGCGAGCCGATGATGTTTCGGAGAAAAGGAAGGTAGCACAACGTAGAGCATCGCGAGGCGAAGCTAACGGTAGTGACGACATCACCGGCGGATCAAAGACGGCGCCGGAAATGACGATAGAAGGTGGTTCGACCTCTGGCGGAAAATCTTTGGTTGCGGCGAAAAAGAGAGCGGTGAACTCCAGGGATAGGAAGGGGAAACCGAGGGGCACGCGGTGATGCAGTCGGCTCGGAAAAAGAATGACCGAGGAGGGAGAACGGAGGTACCGAAATTTGGTACGTGCATGGCACTATTCACTTCCATGCATACGTGAATAGTGAAAGAAAAGGTGGAAATGGCCGTGCAGGCGATATGAAGGGAGAGATAGCCGGCGAACAACTAAGATGGAACCCCGGCGAGGTGCTCTACCCGGTGGTAGCGGTTCGACCGGCGACGACGGGTGGAGGCGGCGACGCGCAAATAGAATAAACATCACAAATAAAATAAATACTAAAGATTACAAAATAAATACTGAAAAATAAAGGATGATTTTAGATGATTTTACGAGAAAGAATCAACAGATTCGGAGTTTGTAATAGAGAGGAACGATTTTTGGAATGAAATTTCACATCTAATTAAATTGCTACAATGCTATGACTAACGAGCATGCACTGTACTTCTTCCTTCTTGCTTTGGCTCAACACAAAGCAAAACAAGGCCATGGCGCCGGGTGGGGGAAAAGGAAAAGTGGTCGGCAAGTTACCAAAATGGGTTGTTCACCTCGAGACGAAGCCGATGGAGGAGGCGGCGCGGTCGGAGATGGCCGGCGACGGCGGCGGCGGCGCACAGGAGCCGTCGACCATGGAGGTGGGCGGGTGCTCCGGAGATCTTTCGACGAAGCGATGGCATGCTCGCGTAGAGTATGACGTCGCGGTGCCAGCGGTGGTGACGATAGTGGCGAAGCTCCACCGGAGGCGACGCAAGAGACGAAAGACGACGAACGGCCGACGAACTTCAAATCGCAAGTTTGACCAAACCATGGGGAGAGGGGAGGGGAGGTTTTGGGGGTGGGTTGACGGTGGAGAGGAGCTCCTGGTGGTAGCTTTATATAGGGGAGGAGGTGCTTGAATCAACAGAGCAAACACTTCAGTTTTGGGTGCAAATAAAGAACGGAGAAACTAAAAAACTGCACTCAATTCAAAGGGAGAAACAGCCAATTGATGGTGTAGAAACGTAGATGAGGTTAGTGCGGACATTTTGGTTCAGACGGCATTGAATTTGGTGCTTCGAGTGCAAAGAAATGAAGAGAGAGGTGAAAACCGCCATTAATGGCAGTGGAGCTCGAGCTCTCGGCAGCGGCCGGCGAGGCAGGCGGCCGTGGCGGAGCGAGGAAGGGGTGACGGGGTGGTCGGTGGTGGCCGGCTGCACTCGGTGGTGGTGGTGTCATTGAAGCTATACGGGAGAAAGAAAACTACAGAGAAGAATGCATTCGGTTATGGAGGAAGAAGATGAAGTGTAAGAGGGAATAAAAGGAAAAGGGGAGGGCTTTAATCAATAAATAGCAATTGGCCACATGGTAGCACAGGGTTAAGTGAGCACACTCCTGGAGAAGAGGGAGAATGGGTTACCGAAATGGGAAGCCATCCGAATTTTTTTTTCCGAAATACATTTAAACCACAAATTTGAACACTTTTTAGAATATAGTAAATAGAGTCCACAAATTCTTGAAAAAATCATAAAAATTCCTAGAATTCTTTTGAACTTAATAGAAATAATTCCAACTTTAAGTTGGCTTTTATTTTTGATTTTATTTTCTAGAAAATAGGAAAAACCTTTTTAAATACCAGAAAATTCCAAAAAGTAATTAAAATTTTATTTTTCACTTTAAATCCAATAAAATCCCATAAAATCCAATAAAACTCAATAAAATTTCTTTTTGACTATAAAACTAAGAAAATAATTAATTAATTTTTTTCTTTCAACAGCGAAAACTCTTTTGGTTACAAAAAATCGAGAAAATTCTTCGACAGTTAGAAAATCAATAAAATAATAACTTTATTTATTTTTATTTTGGTAACAGAACTTTGGGATGTTACAAACTACCCCCCTTAGAAGGAATCTCGTCCCCGAGATTCGGAGAGGCTAGAAAGAAAGAATATGCACATAGAATAAATGAATTGAGATAAAGAGTCTGTCTTCGAGTTGGCTTCATGTCCAAGGGTGTTGAGTTGTTCACATCTGGAGTGATCACATCGTCATCGGCTGGCACGACATAAGGGTTTTTTTACCTTAAGCCAAATTGTGTGCCCTTGAGCCTCGATGTAGGCCTGCATTCGGGCCTTCCAGTAAGCAAAATCAACTCCACCAAAAATATGTGGTTTGGTTGAATACCTGTCAGTCGCCATGCCTCCAAAGACCGGTTAAGATCTATGAGAAGAGCTAACCGGCTCTGATACCACTTGAAGGACCGTAAAGGCGACTAGAGGGGGGTGAATAGGCTTTTCTTAATTTTTCGCCTTAATCAAATTCAACACGCACTTTTCTCCTTTAGCTATGAAAGGTAAGAAGATCAGTGAATGCACAGAGGAAGCCTTGTGCTGAATCTTATTACCCCCTTAACCACAAGACCCAAACAAAAGGGAAATGATCTCAGGAGATCGGTCTGAATCTTGGCGGTCGGGCCGTGGTTGATGTGCGGTCGGACCGTGTACGATGTGATCGGACCGGTGGTGGCCAGCGATCGGACCGTTGGGAATCGGTTCGACCGGCAGCTACCGAGTGGTCTGAAAAGCTGGCGGTCGGACCGCAGTTGCTAATCGGTCGGACCGATTTAGTCCAGTACCAAACCACAAAGCCCAAATCCAAAACGAAAATTGGTCTAACTTTTGATTCAACCAAAGAAACTTGACCAAATTTGGAGCACACCTCCCTAAGGATATCTAAGACCTATTTCTAGCGACGATCATTCAGATCCACTTCGAAGAATCGATCTCTTAAGGATTTGCTAAAGAAGTGTTCCAAAATCTAGAAATATGAAAATCTTGATCCAACACTTGCTTGTGGGGGATTGATGATCTAGATGATTCTAGGAGTATTCCCACACATCAAAGTAAGGTAAAAGAGGTCAAGAGACCAACCAAAATCAACCGAATCAAGGAAGCACCACAATCATCAAAAGAGAGAAGAAAGCAAATGAGACTTCATCAATGAACAAGCATTCATGGATTGATTGATTCAATATGATGCTTGTCAAAGCCACTCCCTCAAGGAGGACAAGAGCTCAATCAAAGAGCACACATACAATTTTCTCCAAACCCTAGCCTCTCCTCTCCTCTCCTCTCCTCTCCAAACCCTAGAAAAGTCTTGGAGTTTCCAAATGAATGCTTCAAGAGGCTTTTACAGGCGGCGACGGCACACTACGGTGGCAGAGAGGTGGAATTGAGGTGGCGTAAGGGAGGAGGCTTGGGAACACAATGTGACACGCTCGGGACAGCAAGAGATGCACCAGAGAGGGAGATCGGGCGGCGAGTGGCGCGGCCGGAGTTGGTTAAGACAGAGGTGGTGGCGATCCGATGAGTTCCCAGGGGCGGCGAGGCGACAACGTGTAGAACGCGACGAGGCGGACTTGATGACAGCGGAGTACAGGTGGAGACTCAACGTCGGCAACGAAACAGGCGACGAAGACTTGCCGCAGCTGACAACTTTTCGACAGTGATTTTGCGAAACGGCGACGAAACTTGAGAGGCGAGCTAGGGCTTCCGAGGGAGGAGAGCGAGGTGGAGGTTTTGACACGGGCGGCGGCACTTATAAAGGCCTAGGGCGGGAATGTTGATGTTGGCGACGGTGACGACGTCGTGCGGGAGCTAATCTCCAAATCCGAGAGGAAGACGACGGTAACGTGGCTTACAGATGGGGTCTGGCTGGCAGCGACAGCGACTCGGGCTAGACTAGATCGAGCGCAGTAAAGGAAACAGGTTGAGCGACTGGGCCGAGGGAGAAAGAATAGGTCGGTGGTAAGAGAGGGATTGGGCCGGAAGGAAAAAGGATTAGGCCCAAGAAATTTTTTGGAAAAGAAAGGATTTTTCAAATTTTAGAAATTGGATTAAATCAAATCAAGCTCAAAGAGGTAGCAACTAAACTCGAAAACTTTCAAGAAAATTCTAGAAAATACTCTAAAACTCAAGGAACCCAAATAAAATATTTTTTTTTATTTAATTGAAGTTTAGATTATTCATATTAAATGCTTTATTTTCTAGAAAATTAAATTAAGCTTTAACTGAAGCAAAAAAAAAAATCAAATTTTTATTTTTATTTTTAAAGGCTTCAAAAGACTCAAAAATTTAGGATGTTACAATGGGCGGAAGTGTAGATCATCACTTTGTTGGGATGCCATTAGCAATAAGGCAATTCTAGGACCATATTGGGTCCAAAAGACCGTTCAGTGAGTGGCAAAGATCAAGCAGAATCTGCTAGCAGCTTAGAGTATGCAGAAAAGTTATGCATATGTGAGAAGGCGTGATCTGGAGTTTGAGGTGGGTGATCAGGTGTTCCTGAGAGTGTCTCCCACCAAAGACATTGTACGATTTGGTACCAAAGAGAAGCTTAGCCCTAGGTACATTGGACCGTTTCCGATAATTGTGAGAATTGGGAAGTTGGCTTATCACTTGGACCTTCCTAAGTCCATGCGCAGGGTACATGACATCCTTCATATTTTGATATTGAGAAAGTACCTGAGATATTTGGAGCATGAGATTTCTTTGGAACCGTTGATCATTGAGCAAGACCTCACCTTCCAGACTCGTCTAGTGCGTGTACTGGAGGAGTCGGAAAGGGTGTTGAGGCATAAGACATTGAAGTAGGTCAAAGTGTTGTGGTCACATCAAAGCGAGCTGGAAGCGACTTGGGAGTTGAAGTCTCGCATGCGTGAGAAGTACCCAGAGTTGTTCGCGATGGGTATGTGTTAAAAGTTGCTTTATTTCGGTTTTGTTTGTTCTTCGGTTAGAATGGCGAGGAGAGAATTTAGAGTCAAATTTTTTTAAGGGGGTAGAATATAATACCCTATTTTAATTAATAAGAAAAGGAATTAAAATAGTTAGAAAATTGGGCCAGTTTGAGCCCCCACCCGAGTATGAGTTGGACTCGGCAAGGAGGGGGTCAACTGCCCAATATAAGGTGGAGAGGGTGGCTCTTAGCACTAGCCGCATGCCCTAGCCCATGTGCCCTCCTGCCGCCCCAGTGCCCTACATCCTGCTACCCAGCACCTCCTACCAGCTCCGCCACCACTAGCCCCAGCCCTAGCACCACCATCTACTGCTATTGCTGCTCAGGTGCTACAGAGAGAGCCGGGAGGTGAAGCAAGGGATCAACAAGGAGGAGGAAGGAATAAGGAAGAGAAGGAAAGAAAAGAGGCAAATTAGGGTTTTGTGATTCATCTCCAATTTGTCGTCCAATTTCGTAGGGTAACGATATGGAAAACCTTGCGTTGATTTTACATTGATGTTTATTCAAAGATTATAGTAGTTTGATCGTGGAAATTGGACATCCAATTTCCTGAACTTTCCATTGAGTTCAAGATCATTAGATTTGGATAAGTGGTTGAAAAGCTATGGCCTCTGGATACTGTTGTCGAGAGCCATTAACAGTAGTCATGTAGATTGATTTATTACATGTAGTAGATGGTTGAATTAAATTATGGTCATAACTAGGTTTAGCTAGAGAATTCTCAGTAGTTTCCAGAAGTGGTATGATTTGCTATTTTTCATGTTGTAGAAAAAAATAGTTACAAAATTGTGACGTTTGTTGTTCCTAGAAGTTCCAGATTAACCTTCGGGGTAGAAAACAGGGAGAATCAAAGAATTTGGATAACTAGGATATTGTAGCAATATTTTGTGCAGATTTTAGCAAATATAGAGTTTGCTCTATTTTGATTCTAGGAGTAAAAGTTATGGGTGTTTGATCACTAGGATAGCGAATAGGTTGTCCGCTGAAGATGTGTTATTTGTGTCGTATTTGCACGTAGGAGCGATGTTGAATTATTTATTGATCGTGTACTATTTTGGCATATTTTTTAGTTGGATTATTGATATTGTCAAGGGAGTGTTGCTTCAAGTTCGATGTCGCCTTTGCATCGTTCGGGTTTTCATAGCTAAAAGGTAAGTGTATATTAGAGCAGTAGACATCAATTTGTTTGTTATTGTCTTTACTATTACATTGTCATGATATTTATTTATGCTTTCATTATGCTTATTTACATGCCATGAAAATGATTATGATAATGATATGATGATGGTATCACCATGATGATGGTATTACCACGATGATGACATGGTAATGATAATAGTGGAACAAATTGTATTCTTGCATCATTTGCACAATCATTGTATGGTGATTATATGATATCTACCTTGGTGGTAGAGACTCCACGGGAGTGGAGAGATCCTCGATTCCTTGTTGATCAGGTTCGAGAAAGGGTGAACAATGTCCCAAATGTTCATTCATACTAAACTGGTATGAGCAATAACATGAACAAATAAGCATGTAGAGTAGAGATGTATTGCATGAATGGAAAATGACGATATAACTTGACATATGACTACTGATGGGATTAATGATTATGGTTGATAAAGTATTCATCTATTGTTTTACTATATACTTACTTAGTCGTGGACTCACCCTTGCGTTGTTATTGTTTTTCGATGAACATGGTAGCTAAATGGTTAGAACTTTGGTTGATTTAATAATAGTTTGATTTTATTACTTGTTACCCTCCTAACTACCAAGAGCATGGTTCCAGTGTTTCTCGAACACATGTGTACAAGCGTTTCTCAGGCGCAGGTTACATAAGCATTCTTGGCGTGTGTGATCAGCTATGAAAGTTAATCCTTTATGTATTTATTTTGTCAAGTTTTTTGTTCTGTGACCCGTTAGAGAGTTTTACTCCATGAATAGCTTTTTTGAGTTTCTTGGCAAATATGGTTTAAATTATTTATGGGAATGATTTAGGTAATATTTTAGACTCAATGATAGTCTTCCTAATGTTTACTAACATATTCAACACCTACGCATTGCACGAATTTGCAGCTCGATCCAAGTATGCAACAAACAGGCAATTCAAGTTCGAACACTGCTTCGATAGATTGTCTTCAGAAGCATTATTAAAAAGAATTAAAGATGCTTGTTGCGACTTGCAAGTAATCGAAACCACCCAGCTAGCAGCAGCAAATTCAGTGTAGCAGCTCTGTGTTTTAGTAGTAGCCTTGTTGACACTGCTAGACATGAAATCTTCAAAAAGAACCCACCCACCATGATCCTATCGAATAACTTCTTTAATTACACAAAGGAAATAGGGGCGGGGCGGGGGCAGATAGAATACAGGCAATGGTTTCAGATTGTCCATAAAGTTTGCAATTACTATATCCAATACTTATAGTAGTATACAACCTCTTTTCTGGAGGCTTCCAGATAATAAAACCTTCTTGTGCCGCAATTTCTAAAGGCATCTTGCATTTCCATAGGTTCTGCGGATTAAGGACAAATAATTAATATGGATCAGAAAAGGGGATAAAATTCCATGGATAAACAAAAGAATCCAAAACCGCATGAAGTGGCAGATACAAGATTTCATGATGATACATAGAAATCAATGAGACGCTTTTCACTGGCAAACGTTTACCAAAATTAAAAATTAAAAAAAGGAGCTCAAAATTCCCAAATAAAACTAATTGTGAAGGACAACAGAGTTATCACGGCAATAAAAATAAACAAGGATAGTGAAATCAACAAGCTTATGGTTACAATACAATCCAAACCAAATAACTTACTAAAAAATGATTGAGGCATGCAATGCACTTCATAACATGTATTATGTAATATTATAGCTTTGGCACTTGCAACAAAAAATGTTGATGCATTTTTAGTTGGTAGGTCATTAGGTTTGTTTCCCTTTGCTTACTGCCCTCTCAAAATATTAAACTTCATCAGTTTAATCACTTAAAGTGTATTCTCCTAGCAGTATCTCTTTTGCCAGCAATGGACACAGCAATTCTGAACTGTGAAAGAAAACAGAATCATCACGGACATAAAAATAATCAAGTACAATAAAATCAACTATAAGCATATACATGTTCAATACCAGTTTTATCATATAGGCTTAAGAAAAGAACAAAATCTGAACCAAATACTAGCTAGCCAAGCTGAATTTTCAGTTGATAGGTCAGTAGGTTTGTATTACGAACCAGCGCTACGTCCAAGCTCCAGAAGGTTCCAATCCTAAGGCGACCGGGTCCAGTGTCAGTGGGTAGTGCAGGCAGAGTCGAGTGTGTTTGAGTCTTTGGCTGAACTCCATGAAAGGGTATTGTGTTACTGGGTTCTGGAACCCTGAGGCAATGAGAGGAGAGGAGTATATGTACTGGAGGTATCCCTCTTGTGGAAGGCATCCAAGAATACAAAGACGATTTGGCCTGGTTTATTTCCCCATCCCAGCTTGCTTTTCCAATTTCCCTAAACCCCAATTCTCTACTCGAATCACCAATTTCCTTCAGGGCACACAACAGTTTGTTTTCCTTTGCTTCGTGCCCTCTCAATAAATAACTTGGTTAATTTAATCACTTGAGTGTATTCTCCCAGCAGTATCTCTTTTGCCAGCAATGGACACAACCATTCTTAAACAGTGTGCTAAAAGCCTAAAACCATACAAGTGCATTTCTTTGTTATACAGCAAGCTCTGTCCTGATATATTACAGCACAGATTAGCATCTCAAGTCAGACATCAGAATGAATAAACAACTAGATAGCGGCTAATTCTACACGACCATTTTATATATTGAAGGCAATTACTTATGATCATGATCATTTCTAGTGTATACAGTGACTGTAATTTCATATGTCATCAGAACTTGCCCAAGATCATTTTCATCCCATTTGCAAGATCAACAACCAAGAAACTAAATTTTCAGACAAGGTACCATTCAACTAGACAAACAACCAATTTTAGTTCATATAAGCACCAAATAACCAAAAAAGATACGGTAATTTTGAGGTCTAGAAGGTTAGTCAATCGACCTATGTCACTTGAGCAAGTCGATCAGTGTCTTCTTCACCTCCTTGTCGATGTCCCCCCGTCGCATATGCACCTTGATTTCGGCGACCCTCTGCTTCTTGATTTTAGTGTCCAGCGCGCGGGCCTTAGCGTCGGCAACCTTCAAGAAGGGCCTCTTGAACATGCCGGGCCGCTCTGCCTCCAGCGACATCACCTCCTTCCCGAGGTACCAGTATGACGCAATCTTCTCCTTGAACTGCTTCTCCGCGTTGTTCTCCGCCTGCTCATGGTCCTCCTCGTTGTTCTCCGCCTGCTCATGGTCCTCCTCCGCTTCGGCAAGGGCTGCGGCCTCCGGCAACTCGGCAAGCTCGGTCGGCAGTGCCTTCCTCTTCCGCTCGGGCGACTTGGTGAGCTCGGCCGGCGGCGCCTCCCTCTTCCGCTGGGGCGACTTGGTGAGATTGGCTGACAGCACATTCTCCTTTGGCTGGGGTGTTGGCTCCGGCCGCACCTGGTCGGACTCGGACTCAGACTCAGACTCTCCGACCTCATCCTCGCCGTCATCGGAGCCCTCCCTTCCTTGCGGGGGCGGCAGGAGGAGATTCTTGATTGGCATCCCATGCTCACTCAGCTCCTCGGACGATTCGTCGTCGTCGTCGCCTTCGTCAGAGCCGCCGTTTTCTTGATGCGCCCGCACTGGGGCTGGAGGGTTCTTGGTGGGCTGTTTCTCCACCTCGTCGTCGTCGGAGGTGGAATAGCTGCCGGAGGAGGTGTCTTCCTCGGAGGAGGAGGCGGCAGCGGCCAGCGTCTCCGTAGACCGCGGGGTGCGGCGACTCGGAGACATGGATTCGTCGGCCGCCAGGGCCAGGGAAGAGGAGGCGGCGGCGGTAGGGTTTTGGGTTTTGATGTGAGTTGAGACAGACCACCCGGGGTTTTGGACCTTTGGTCTTCTTGGGTCAAGAGTACAGATTTAGAGGACACCAGATGGGCTGGGTCTATATTAGATACAAAGGTGATCAAATAGATGAGCCGAATCTATATTCGAAAGTCAATACCAGATGTAGAGGTGGTCACTCCGGAGACCGCGCGGCGGGCCGTACTTAGATCGTCACCCTAACCTAACGGGTTAGGTCGGCACAGCACGATACACACAGTACCAAAAAGACTTAGTAAGGCATTCAAAATCCCACACTATTGGTCCAACGTCTTGAGTCATTACACGCCAAGTACCAGGTCGAATCCACTCAAGAGAATCAAGTAGCAATCCACATGGAACACCTCGTCGTGCACGCTGATCTCGTGGTTGCAACAGATGCCTCTTCTTGCAATATGCTTGTTGTTAGCCACTACCACCTTTAGTCCATGGCGTACCGCTTGCATGGGCCAGTCAAGACAGTTGTGTATCAACGCCATGAGTACAGCATCACCCAACATGACCTCCAACTGCATAGTACAACCAGTGTTTATGCTGGTCAAAGCATGCAACGAGATCTCTGGGTTCGGTTCCTCACCCAGATCGTCGGTGTCATTGGCCGCCTCATTAACAAACTCAATGTGGAGTAGCTGCTTGCATTCATGACTGGAGTGAACTTTTCCTCGCAATTGTAGCATAACCTAAGTCGCTTCCGCTCGGCTATTTGTTCCGGCGTGAGGATGCGCTGGAACACTAGCTTCTGGCCGCCACCTCTAGTTTGGTTGCCTCATGTAGCCAGCTTTGTAGTGACCAAGATCGATGTTGATATGAACGCCCGATGAAGGGAGACTCGGGGCGATGGCTTATGCGCAAGTGACGTAGCTGCTGCCTTTTAGCCACGATGGTGGCCCTCAGCTCGTACACCCTGGCAAGGCTTATAGAAATGTCCAGAGTTTGGGACGCCTACAGTTCAACATCAATACTGAGCGATTCTTGGAGTCTGGTAGTAAACAGTTGTACCTGCTTCTCCGAAGTTAATGGCCCGACTCTGTTGAGACGAGCCAAAATTACTCGATGAAGTCGTCCACAGTGCTCACGCTTAAGCTGGACCAGCTCTCCAAGTGGGTTGTGCCACATTGGAGGGCCAAAATACATGTTTACGAGCTCCGAGAAGCGGCGCCAAGATGACCTTCCCTCATCGTGCTCTAGGCGGCAACACCACTGTTGTGTACTTCCGGTCAGGTGGTATGATGCTAACCACACTTTCTTTTCTTCCATCGTCCGCTGCCCGCAGAAGAACTGCTTGCACCGACTGAGCCATGGCAATGGGTCATCCTTGCCGTTGAAAGTTGGAAATTCTAGTTTGTGGAAGCATGTGACTCCAGCACTTGGTGTGTGCTGACGAAACCTGGACGGGGTGGGTGGGAGGCGTAGTCACCCTTGGTCCAAGCATGCCTATACTAGCCTTCGAGCCCTTAGGATCATCGAACTTGACAATCTCCACATGCGTTAATCGATTGTTGAGGCTTTCCATCTAATTGTTGATGGAGGCAAGCTGTGCGACGTGGTTGTCCCGCATCTTGTGATTGCGTCGAGTTGCTCGCCATGGCCATCTTGTGTTGTGTTAATGTGGGCTAACTGGGTGAGGATCTCGACGAACATGGCTTAGTGTCTTTGCGATCAGAACCGCCGGCGCTTGACATGGTGGGTGCAATAGCTTGCTCTCATGCCAAGTTGTTGTGACCTAAGAATTGGTTGTGAAAGTGGTAGGAGTGAGACATGGGAATTCGCACGGCAACTCCGGCAAGGCGACGCCATTGTAGTATTGAGCAGTAACATATTCTCTATAACTAGTTGAATGTCCGTGCTTTGCTATCGATAAAAAAAATATTACCCCAACATATCGAGTCGACATCAATTGTCCTACCCGGCCCACACCCTCGGCTCCACACTCGCCCGAGTTCCAACAAAGGTAGCCTCACGCCACCGCACCCTCGGCTCCAACGAGTGTCTTTTTATTTTTTTTCTTGTTAGAGAATTTTTAGGAGGTAGAATTTGCTCGTTGGTATATTGCTTTTTTTGTTTTTTTGTTAGTTACTACGGATAAAAATAAATTATATTACCCCACTTTGAGCCAAGGTCATTGGGCTTGGACAACGCACTCCCTTGCCTCTACAGCAACGCTCGGCCGAGCTCTGCCCTCACCACTAGGGGTGAAAATGGATCAGAAACGGACGGATAATGGCTCTGTCATATTTGTTTTCATATTTTTTGGAAAAGTGTACGAATACCCTGGATACGAATACGGGTACGAATAATATCGAATATGAATATGAATCAAAACGAATACGGGCACGTATATTTTTTGAAACATGAAAACCCCTTAAATTGTATGCTAGAAATTAACAAAAACATATAACTAGTTTATTTGATACAATCATTCATGAATTGTTCATATTTTTAGCAACCACACATAACATTGGCACTAGCAAACTGCATTAATTAGTTTATCACAAACATAACTATAAGCCCCCGAGATCGGATCCGTTTCAAGCTAAGTAATTACGTCGAAAGCGTAATACTTAACGAGAGACTAAAACGATTCTGAGTGTCCGGATATGTGTCTCATGTTAGCTCCCAAGGATCAGTGGCTAACATGCACATATCCTAACACGACATTGCATTCACATCCATACACAATGTACAAAATAATAGAATCGCTATTACAATATCATTAAATAGAACCTTAAGGTACAAGTTTGCATAAAAGGGCCGACTGGCCAAATTTAAATATAACTCAAATAAATCGCAGCGGAAGAAATGAAAGAACAAAACCGAGTTGGCATGCCCATAACCCACAAGCAACCAACTCGAGTTAAAGTCGTAGTGCCCGAAGTACTTAACCCAATTTGAACAACTTCTCACCTGCAACATAGGCAATGCAGTTAAGTACAAAAATATACTCGCAAAACTTACGAATAACAATATATAATAAATGCATTCAAGTGTCAAAGGATAGGCTTACATGGCTTATTTTCAGCATAAAGTAAATTTTTCATTTGAGATAAATGATATAGATTCAAATTGCCATTTGTAAAACTTTTATTAACTTTTATATAATAGTAGGTAATACCAATTTATGATCAACAATAGTAGGTACTCCAACCATAATCAACACACGAACTTCCCGTTCGTGACACAAATCAATCTTTAACAAAATCAACATGCGAACATCTCGTTCGTGAATAACAATTTCAGATCTGAAAAAATTAACATAATGACATAACATTTCCAACCATAACCCAAACCAAAGTTCCCATAAGCTAACTGTGCCTGCTTTCCCACAAGTGATGTCCATAACCGGGGACACGGCTATTCGAATAGATTTATTTAAACTCTGCAGAGGTGTACAGCTTTCCCCACACGATATGAATATCTCGTAATATCGGCCAATACACTCTTCCTTTGGAGTGTGACTAAGATATCGTAACGATGCCGTTACAATGCTATGTCCTAACTATCAAACCACCCGAGGAAACAACACCATGGCCGAAAGTCGCTTATCGTCACCATGGGTGTACCCGTTGTATAAGTAAGTCCGTTGCGCAGCTAATGGGCATACGCAAAAGACCCTTAAAGGCAAGTAAGAAAACACTTAACATGCCCCCCACTAGATTGACAACACAACAATAAAACAGAACCATAAAAGTTGTCAACCTAATTGTGTTCTGATAGCTAACACACAACAAATTAGTTAGCCAAGCCTTCGCCATTATCCCGGCATGTGGTTGTACGTAAGACTTGGTTCATCACATCACAGACCGGTCCTCAAATACGCAGACAGCGCTACATGAATCCAGGACCATTCCCTTCATCACCCTATCACCCATCCAAGTCCAACACACAAAAACCACTACCCAACAAGTCCATAATAACCAGATTCGACAATCTGAACATGTTCCTCAAATTCAACATAATCCAATCTATAATAATCCTCAAATTTCATCAATATTCAATTCAATCCATCGACCGATGGACTAGCTCCATCAACCGTTTTCGACTACAACTGCTAGCACGGCTAAGCAACGTGCTATAAATTAGCAAACAATCTCATATAACATATGTCCTTAATCATTCAAGGTAAAAGGGTAATCAACATTCAAAGGAGGGCCAATGAAGCAAGTGGATATAACTGCACTACCCATTTGACATACAAGTATTTGAAATTAGGCAATGCATAGAATACTTAAAAACAACATACATACATTTTTTAAAGTAATAGGAATTCAACATGCATCAAAGGAGGATTGCTTGCCTGGGATGGATGGTCCAATTTCTGGTGAATATGTATAACACTCTCAATCACACTCGTATCTCCGAACACTATCAAACGAACGAAAACATCGAATGAGAACAATAACACCGAAAACATCTGAAAATACAATATCATCCAAAATGCATGAAATTTATACAGTAGGTAGATCATGCTTTTAGATAAATTTATGTGAAAGAATTATTCCAATTGGAGTTTGTATGAGAAAGTTATGGTCGTTTGAAGATCAGTTTACAGAAAAATTCCAATTTAATTAGAATCTGTCACTCTTCACCGCATCTAAAGTTTTCGCGAAATTTTCTGGAGTAGTGGTGGACAAGAGGATTACAAAAATGGATAGATAATATTATTACAAGACCAAAATAATTTGGTTCATCGTATTTGGAGTTTTTATGAAATAGTTATGAATTTTCAAAGTTAATAGCAATTTATAATGTATTAATAATTCTCTTTTTAGACCACTCTCTCAAAATATGTTTTCTGTGATAGTGACACGGTTGAAACATATTTTATAATAAATTTCATTAAAAATGAAAAATAACAAAAGTGGTTTCACTGTTTTTGGAGTTAAAATGAATTAGCTTATGCATTTTTGAAGTTAATTGTATTTTTCAGTTAACAAATAAATCATTTGGAGATTTTAATTGTACTGAAATACTTTTCTTACCGATCCTCTTCTAGCCGCAGTCACTTACAGGCGAGACCCCTAGTCAAAAGTTGACTAGGTCAACTTTGACTCGGTTCCGCCGAGAATAACGTCGGAGGCGTACTTCGAAAATGCGTCTAATGATAATGAAAACGTATTAGCAGTTTTATACGTACAAAGAATACGTTTTCCCGAAGGGAAAGCGTACTACACAATTCTACATTATCACTTAACCGGCCATCGGGCCCACATGTCATAGTCTCGAAGTCGATTAACAAAATGGCTAATCATGGGATTTCCGACAAAGATCTGTACATAAATGCTAATCACTAATTTAGTCTTAATGACTTGCTACAGTAGCTGCCGGCTTCCGATAAAAACAAGCAATGGCTCCGCTCGTCTTGCCGGCGGCTCGCCGGCATCTCCGGCCACGGCGGCGTCGGCCAAGGGCAGGAATGAGTTCCTCATACTATTGCGCACCCACTGGTGGTGGCGGTGGCGGCTGGAGTGACCTGTAGCTGTGGCGTAACGTCGGCGAGCGGAGGCGACCATACGGCCGTGGTGCAAGCGGCGGCACAGCACAATCTCGAGTCAACCGAATAGCGCATAAGCTACAGAGGTGGTCAGTGAGGCTTACCAGAGGGAAATAGAGGTCGGGGAAGAGTCAGCGAGGTAACGTCCACGGCAATGGCAGTGGCGGCGGTGCGGCTCACGACGAGGGGTCACCCTGGGCAACAAGGCCAAAAATTGGTGGGAGAGACAACTTCAGGGGGTGGTGTAGATGGTGTAAACATAAGGAATCTACAATGTATTCACCCGATTGACAACTTGACGGGGAACAACGTTGTCGGCTGAAACTTGGGGAAGCTCTAAATTCCGACGTCGCTGTGATGCATCGGCCAAATAGGTCGAGGGTATATCATGAGAACACTCAAGGGCACGGGATGACGCAATTGATCCAGGGAAAATCTCACCAGAGTCAACAATGGCCGAAGGAGTAGTCGCGGGCGTGCTCTGGATGCAGCGGGAGCACGAGCTTGCCCTGGACCCTACAAGCAACGACAAGGGCTCAGATGAGCAAAAATGGAAAAGGCATCCAAAGGAGGAGCCGAGGGATGAAGCGGCGCAGACTTTACCCGAGGTGTGTGCACATGCGAGCTCCCCTCTCCTCGGCCACCGAGAGAAGAAGTGAGGAAGAAGGTGGGCATTCCGGGGGGGTTTTTCAGGCTAGGGGACGGAAGGATAGGCGGCGTGAGTGGGCGAAGACCTGCGACTGGTTGCCAAGGGTGGTGCGGCAACGCCATTGACGGACGCGCGCAGCACGCAGCGGGCACGTGGTGCATAGAGCCTGAGCAACGCTTCCTGAGGAAGAAAATGCCACTCTGGCGCGGGGGTGATCTGGAGCGCCCGATCGAGATCGACCGGTCACACGCGAGAGCGAAGCCGTGCGGCGTCTGGATCGTTCGATCGGGATACGATGGCCATCGCACGGGAGGATGAGCGAAATAGTTGGGCACAGCCGGGTGCTGCATCGGACTCGGGTCAGTGCAACAATGCCAGGCTCGAGCCATTAGAATAGATATGGGTTTATGAATTTTCAGATTTGACCAAATTAGAAAAGATTTGACTAGGGCTTTAAATATAGAAATAAAATTCTGAAAATTCTGAAATAATTTAAGGGTGTTCGTGGGATTCCCTAGTACCCATATAAAATTTTAAACCCCACTGTTCATGGGTTATTTTCTTAATTCAAATTCAAACTTAAAATAAGTTATTGATTGTGTTTGAATTTTCTGTGGTTTTAATTCAAGTTCAAGTCCAAAAATTTAGTAAAAATTATATTAATTCATGATAATTTAACAAGTATTTGAATAAATTATTTCCAGAAGATGTTCATAAGTTTTTACTACTGATTTCTTTTGGGAGTTCAGATTTGAGTTATATTTTTAATTTGTTTTGTGATTTTCCAAGTGCAATAAATTATGCAAAAGATTCAAAAACCATATTCACGTTAATGAGATGCATACTAATCATCAATAATTAATTTGAGATGTTACAATAACACTTAGTTTACCACATTTAGCTCATAAGTCATAACTCATATGTTATCACATATTCACACTTAGTTCATCACATACATAAAAATTAGTTCACACTTAGCTCATCACACCTAGTTCATTCATGACATACATAGTTCAATAATACTAAGAATCCAAGATACCATGTCTCAAAAAATATGCATAGCAGTACTAATGAAACTAATTGTGTCTCGGATGAGAAGGATAACTTTTGATTTGTGGAGACGACTCTCATGATCCAGCTACCAATTGTGCACAACTGATACGCCAGGCAATCGCTGAACCAACTTCAGGATGTTATCAACCTTTCTATAAGCCCAGATGACCTGATCACGAAGATCAATTTCTGCAAGCAATCGAAGAACAAGCAAGAAAAAGATGAAAGGCAATCTGAAATTGCGAATATGGATAAAATATTGAAAGGTTGGGGTTCTGAAAGCAGTATGGCTGTTGGTCTAGTCGACACAAGAGAATACATATAGTTTCACGGTGGAAAACTTTAACCAAACAAACCCCAAAAAAACGAACGGAGGGGCTTCAGTCACTATTTAAAGGAGGAGGAGGAGTGTCGGCTGTCAAGGGGGAGCCGACCCCAACTGTCGGGACCCAAAAATACAATTCTAAATTATCTATGTATGCTGCACTAGTCTAAGATCACGCTAGTGCACACGGTGGCAAAATCAATGAAATATCATTTCTATATACAAAGATGACTAATAAATAGACAAATAACAATAATTATCATCGTAACGACCTTAAGGTCAAAGTTTACAATTAATACCTCAAAAGACGAATAGCTAAATTAAGCTGCAGCGCAGCGTAACGGAATAACTTCGGTGAAGCTCATCCATATGCCCATAGTCAATCGACTGGGGTAGCGCGACCTAGTTCTCCACGATACTTGAAGTAGACCTTGTTGACCGACGATTCCTTCGGGTGATGTGGCATGCTAACGTGGCGCTGGCAATGTGCACAGAGGCACGGTGGCGCTCGGGCTCACCAGCTTACCGGAGCTACGGGTCATAGCAGTGTGAGGGGATGGGCAAAACGGGATGAGGAGGCAAAGGCAGCCTCAGTGACAATTATGCGACGGTCGGGGTCGTCGACAATCACCGGCGGTGAACAAAGGAGCAGCAGCGCACGTGGCTTGTTTGTCGGTGATGCACTACAGCGACCATCTGGAGAATTGGGAGTGAGCATGATGTCCAACATCGAACGACGATCATGATGGTGGTGTCCAAGTGCGAAGGAGTTCATCGGAGAAGGCATAATCGGCGAAGAAAGGCGGCGGCCGGAGTTGACAAAGAAGGATCGATTCCGGGCGCACAATGGGTGCTACATGAAATTGAAAATTGGGATGGATAGATCGGAAGGTGAGGCACAAGGTGACAGTTAGTTTTGGGAGAATCTCACCGGGACGACGAGGAACGCGATGAAGACGATTTCAGGTGCACAAGCACGGCTGGAGACGAGGAGGATGAAGTGGCGCTGGAGATGTAGGGCACGTGAGCTTCGGTGAGTGGAGACAAAGCAGAGAGGAGGACTAGGTGAATCCGATGATGTAGGTTCAGCGGCTCGGGAGGCTTCAACGGCGAAGAAACAACAAGGACAGATGCGGCGATTAGCAACACATGGAGACGTTCCAACTGAGGGTGAGCTAGGGCATGACGGCGGCGGCGCGAGCCGAAGCGAGGGCGCACCGGGGTGGCTTTTTATAGCCTTGGCATGCGTGAGCATGGATGCCCAAAGGCAGCGGCGGCGCTTAGTCCGGGTCAGGCAAGCGCACGCGAGGGAGGCGGCTCGGGCTGACAAGTGGGGCCCTGGGTATTATGGTTTTGGCAGCACGGGTTGGGCTGGTGGTGGGGATGCAGTCGGAGGGAAAACGAGCCGGAGGAGAGAGGAGGTGAAGTGGGTCAAGCCAAATTCTGTCCACAAAGGAAAAGGGATTATAACTGAATTTCCGATTTAAGAATTGGATGGAGATTCAAATGAGATAAAATAAATAGCAAATAAATTCAGAAAAAATCCAAGAAAATACAGAAAAATTCCTTTGAGCACAAGGAACCCAACTAAAAGTATTTTTCTTAAAATTGTTGTTTATCTTAGTCAAATTAAATATTTTTAATTTAGAAAATTCCCAATTAAGCTTTATTAATTCAAATAAAATTGGTGAAATTTTCCAGCGACCTAAACTACTCAAAAGATTTTTTTAAAAAAACCAAATTTTGGGACGTTACAAACCTCCCCCTTAAAGGAATCGCGTCCCCGAGATTCATGCTGGCTATGGAATGGGTTAAAGAACTCAACCTTCGGGTCTCTTCTAGCTTTCAAACTGCTTTGACTTTGACAGAACTGCTCTTCTGAACACTTATGGAACATATGTCTTGCTTCTTGCTAAACTTCTTGCTTCAGTGAAACTTGACAAACTGGCTCTTAGTAGGAAAGGACTTCTAGCAACTTGATTGCTTCTGACGGGACTGCTTGACCGGTGCTTGAAGGCACTTCTAGAGTTAAGGGAATTCTGCTGCTGACTGGTAACTCAGGTTGACAAACTATCTCTTCTTCTGAGCTTCAAAATCTGAACAGACTAGCACACCTCTGTCACCTCTGTCGTACAATTCTTAACAGGAACTTCAACAGGTATCCTGAAGATAGACATGACTACGAAGGTGATAATATGCATACGTTGTGTAGCTTTTCTGCTTGAACTAAGCTACTTACAATCTATTTAGATTAAAGACACTTGGCCTTCTGCTTCATAATTAATGCAAAATCCACATACTTTATGGTATGATCTGCTTCTAGATGAGTGTTGACTTACATGATCAACCACTGCGAACTTCAAATGGTGACAACTGCGAACTAGCTGAAATCTGGTATTGTAGGGAACTCTGCATACAACACCTACTTGCTCGACTTAGTACTATGAGTTAAGGTACAAACTAACTATTTCTTTCAACCTGTCCACTAATTCAGGGTGATACACAATACTGATATTTAAACGAGTATCCAAGGCTTCATACGCACTCTGTCACTAAGAAGAGGTAAACTGGGATCCTCGGTCTAACGCTAACTGTTCTGGCATATCGCACAAACTGATCATTTCTACCGATTTGACACCATACCAATTCTGGCAAGTACCATATTTGTCGTATACCACTCTACTAAACGGTCTCCAAACTAGGTGACATTGGCAGGCATGAAACGACAAGTTTCTATCAATTAATCCACAATCACTTTTCAAGAAATTACATCCCGATTGGAACCTGGGAAATCCCATGCTTGAATTCTTGGAGATAGGGGTACTCTAACTGACCTTTGACATACTAACCGACTTTCTGATATACCAAACAAATGGTAACACATTCTGTGATCTTTTTCTTTATATTGGATCATCTCAATTCAACTTCGAGATCCTTGTACACCATGGTACTTTCAGATAAAATGGAATGCTTCCACTCAAATGTTTGTTTGAGCATCAACTACTTGAGTTTCTTCTGATCAAATACACAGATATTCTCATTGATTCATGGATCATTCTATTTGTCTTCAGTGGATTCTAAAGCTTTACCTTGTTTCCCGTGAGGACTGATTTCCTTCACACACCTGTCTGGTCAAATCTGATTTTCTAGCATCGATTTGAACTCTATGGTTCAACAGATATACTCTTGTACTGACTCAAATTTCAACTTCTGGTTTTCGCAGGTAACTTTGGCTGACTCTTCGCTGATCAACAAGTCTTGCGGTAGCTCATCTGATTCAAAGCATCTTCCACTATACTAATCTGACCTAAGGGAACGGATTCCCAACCTCATGGTTCTTAATCCATAAAAAACATCTTTGCTGCTCCATGGTGGCAACTTCGAATTATGACTAGGATAATCCGCTGCTTGAAACTTTAGTTATTAGGAAGTGCAGGTGAAACTTTCTAACACACTGGTTCATGGATGTTTCGGGATAAGAGTTGTCAAGGTTGTTTCAGGTATATTGAACACTAGAGTAGTGGTCAATCTCTTCTGTAATTCTCACAAACTCGATTCACTTCTAGCGATCTGTGCTAACTTGTCCTTTTTCAACTACATGAGGGGTCTTGGCTATCTTGAAACGACTGTGTCACTGATCTTCAACTAACACTTCTCGAAACGATTGTTTCCCTAGTATTCAACTAACACTATCCGGTTCACAGATGATCTTAAACAGACTGCAGTTCTTTCTCAAAAACTCAAACAGGCTCATTCTGAGGTTCCGAGGATTAGCTCTTGGATACACTGAAATTCTCGCACCCCCTTGTGCTAATATTTTACTTTACAATCAACATTGGTGCTTGCCAAACTGATGAACTTGATTTTACACTGCCTTTATATGAGAGAATCATTTGATCTGCTCTATCCTTTATGCAAACTCATTTAAGAACTTTTGTCATAATTCACCTCTAACCGAATTCCTTCTGAAATTGGCTAATCCTGGGTACCAAGTCAAAGACAAACTTGACTTCTATTGTAGTTGCTTGCTGTATAGATCCATTGTAATGATAATTGCATACTCTCTTATGGATATGAACATTATTCCCAATGGTTGGATTCTTCAACCATTTATAGTTATCTCACAGCTATGCAAAAGGCTGAGTTGGAATTTTAACATCACATTCCATGTATACGGCTCTACGGCCTTCAATCAATGTAACTCAAAGCTTGATTACTCGACTTGCAAAGGCATGCGCTTAGAAAGATATCTAATGATTAAATATCCAACAATTCTTTTTCTTCATAACTTGCATGCAAAGATGTCCACCTTTTTGCTCTCAAACAAAGGAAAGTTACAATGATTCTCTGACTTTATCGCTACGAACGGAGGCATAGCACTGCATGATATGGTATCACTAATCTAGGCTTTCTTGGTAATATCATCATACAAATGCCTCTTCTTAGGCTGCTTCTTTGGACACACGGATCCTACTGTTTTACCACCTACTCTGGGTGTTACAATCTTGACTGAAATGACTTCTGGCATTCTTGCATCTGTAATGAGTGACTGGTTCTTCTGAGGACTGGTTGACGTAGTGACCTTTTCCACGACAGTTGTAGCATAAACGTGTCGAACCTTGCGACTTTCTGATGGGACTACGACAGAACGACTATCCTTCCTGAATGTTGAAGCTTGACGCCTTTCAAAGCATCTCTGGCGACGAACTTGTCTTGAACACCTAGGGAGATGTCAATAAGTTGTTGCTGGTTGTATGGTCTTCGAAGAGTTGCTCAAAAGACTTCTGAGTACCCCCACCAAGGCATTTGGCACAGATAACGACAAACTGTAAGAGCTATGAGGAGAGAAAGTCCAATTTAACACTTAAAATGGTGACGAAGACTATAGATGAGAAGGGTATAGATTCGAATAGTATAGAAGCTAGACAAGATGAGAATAGCACATCATTAAGATTTTCTATTTGTAAAATAACTTCTGAAGTTTTTCCTTAAAGACGGTCATTCTAACTAAGGTCACGACCTACCGTTGATATGGCTCTGATACCACCTCTGTCAGGACCCAAAAATGCAATTCTGGACCCTCTATGTATACTGCACTAGTCTAGAATTATGCTAGTGCACACAGTGGCAACATCAATAAAATATTATTTTTATATACAAATATGACTAATAAATAGACAAATAACAATAATTATCATAGTAACAACCTTAATGTCAAAGCTTACAATTAATACCTCAGAAGGCGAATAGCTCAATTAACCTGCAGCGGAACGTGACGGAATAATTTCAGTGAAGCTCATCCATATGCCCATAAGCAATCGACTGTGGTAGCGTGACCTAGTTCTTCACGACCCTTTAAGTAGACCTTGTTGACCGATGATTCCTCCACTTTGTCTTAATGATTATAGCAAGTATGAGTACACAACCGTACTCGCAAGTCATACTACATAATGCACTTTATATATGATGGCTTATTCTAAAGGAAATGGCTTCTGTGGTTGTTTGCATAAAAACAACATTTGCAATTGAATACAAATAACATATTGAAAGCATAATTTAAAATAAATAAACAATAATGATTTAACAATTGTTTTCACAAAGGACACGAAGCATAATCAAATTCTTTCATACAGCTGCATAAATTATCTCACACAGCTGACCCTGCCCAATTGTTTTATAAAAATCTAACCCTCATGTGAATTCCCCGAGCATGGCCATGACCACGTACGTGGCTATTCGAATAGATTGATTAACAATCTGCAGGGGTTGTACATTTTACCCACAAGATGCAACAACTGGATCAGGGATGATCACAACAAAAAACTTTCAGAAACTTCATCTCAACAATTGACACTCCCGATGTGGTTTACCGTCATACCAACCCTAACACAGCGCTTTGGTACGACCCACACTGTTGGACCTGGAAATGGTGAACCTACCATTGATGTGACTTTTAGAGTAGTCCATACCTCCACCCATCACTGAGCTCCTAACCTACAACCTGAGTAGTCAATGTCAAGAATCCATAATTTACTAAGTTAGGCCCGTCCCATCAATCATGTGGTTGTACGAAAGGCCTAGTTCAATGGCCCACAAAGTTAAGTCCTCAATTGACCAAGGCGAGACTTCCAATTTTTAACTATGCCACGAAGATTATCATTCTCAATCACAAATCTACACCATATAACACAGTTTCCACCACTCGCCTCAGTCTAAATCGTTCCTACCCTGTTGGTTAAGTGTAACACATGCCATCAACATTTAATGACACACGACACATGGTTTTGCACAAAGTTCCATAATCACTTAGTCAAATTTATATTTGCAACTCAGATGACAGTGATTGACTCATTGCATGGCTAAGCAATCTACGTGAATCTAACAAGCACACGTTGGTGCTATGATAATACCAACTAATAATTAACTAAACCAGGATGACAAAAAGATCATGATAATATGATAGACAAGGTAGATATAATCAAATGGTATATAACTAACCCCAAAGCATTTAAACAAATACTTAAAGTAGAATGCAGTACATTGAATCAAAGTAATTTTGAAAACTGGGTTCAACATGGTCAAAGCTACACCTTGCCATGCTATATCAATGATGGTCTTCTTATCTTTGAACTTCCACTTCCTTGAACTTCAGCTCCTTTGGACGATTTCAGGACTTTAACGTCTAACGAGAAAGAAAGTGTAAAACAAATAAAATCCAAAAAGACAAATCAAATAAACTCCAAATTAAAATTGAATGGTACTGTAAGATAGATATTGAATTCAGATGAATTTAGAAACTTCAATGGGTTCAAGCTTGAATGGGTTCAATCGGAGTTCGTATGAGAATGAACGAGCTCTCAGAAGTTCGATCGGAAAGGAAAATGCCGAAAAGGAAAAGGAGATAGAAACTGACATGTGAGACCCACTAGATAATTGAATTTCGGAAATTAAATTAATATCCAAAAAAGGAAAAGTGGATGACAAGTGGGCCATTGGTCCATAGACCAAGTCCACGGGCTCAGGTTCATGGTGAACTAAGTTCACATAATAGTGTATGACATACTGGGGACCATAGGTCATAGGCTGGCTCACGGTGAACCAAGTCTACGGGTTTGGTTTTAGGTTTGGGTAGGGTGGATGCCACATGGGCGATGACAAGCATGCCACATGTGCACGGGCGCTGAGGCGGCGAGGACGGGGCAGCGACGTGGCAGGTGATGTGGCATGCTGACGTTGCGCTGGCAATGTGCATAGACGCACGCTGGCACTCGGGCTCACCAACTTGCCAGAGCTACGGGTCACAGCAACGTGAGGGGATGGGCAAAACGGGATCAGGAGGCGAAGGCAGTCTCAGTGATGCGTGTGTGGCGATGGGGGGTCGTCAACAATCGCCGACGGTGAGCAAAGGAGTTGCGGCGCACGCGGCTTGTTTGTCAGTGATGCACTACGGCAACCATCCGGCCAATTGGGAGTGAGCATGACGTCCAACGTCGAACGGCGATCATGATGGTGGTGTCCAAGTGCGGCGGAGATCACCGGAGAAGGCGCAATTGGCGAAGAAAGGCAGTGGTCGGAGTTGACAAAGAAGGATCGATTCTGGGTGCACAATGGGTGAAACATGAAATTAAAAATCGGGATGGATAGATCGGAAGGTGAGGCACAAGGTGACATAGTTAGTTTTGGAAGAATCTTACTGGGGCGACGAGGAACGTGATGGAGATGATTTTGGGTGCACGGGCGTGGCTGGAGATGAGGAGGATGCAGTGGCACCGGAGATGCAGGGCACGCGAGCTTCGGCTAGTAGAGGCAAGGCGAATCAGAAGGCTTCAACGGAGAAGAAACGGCGAGGAGGGGCACGACGATTAGCGACACGTGGAGACGTTACAGCGGAGGGGGAGCTAGGGCATGAAGGCAGCGGCGCAAGGTGAAGCGAGGGTGCACCGGGGCGACTTTTATAGCCTTGGCATGCGTGCGGCATAGACGCCCATAGGTGCTGCGACGCTTAATCCGGGTCGGGCACGCGCACGCGAGGGAGGCGACCCGGGCTGATAGGTGGGGCCCTGGGCATTAGGGTTTCGACAGCGTGGTTTGGGCTGGCGATGGGGATGCGGTTGAACTGGGCCAGAGGAGAGAGGAGGCGAAGTGGGCCGAGCCAAATTCGGTCCACGACGGAAAAGGGATTATAATTTAATTTCTAATTTAAAAATTGGATGGAAATTCAAATGAGACAAAATAAATAGCAAATAAATTCAGAAAAATCCAAGAAAATACAGAAAAATTGATGTTTAGCTTAGTTAAATTAAATATTTTGACTTTAGAAAATTTCCAATTCAGCTTTATTAATTCAAATAAAATTGGTGAAATTTTCGAGGGACCTAAACTACTCAAAAGATTTTTGAAAAGCCAAATCTTGGGACCTTACACCAACTCTATGTGGGCCTCCCCCGGAACTCTATTACATGGGCCTGGCCGAATTAATGTGGTGCAACACGTGACTCATAACTTAAATATTTCTAAGTAGTCGTGGCCGAAGCAATTGGTGTTTTCATGTGGGTTCAGGCTTGGCCATCTTCATGCAACCTCATGGGGACTTCAATTGTTTGTAGTAGCCATTCAAATCATCATCTCCATGAATGTTTGACATGAACCTATCTCCAAGCAGGGTTCTTACAACCTCATGGGGACTTCAATTGTTTGTAGTAGCCATTCAAATCATCATCTCCATGCATGTTTGACATGAACCTATCTCCAAGCAGGGTTCTTGATTCATAACTAAGATAATATCATGTGCATCATGCAGTATCGTAGAGTACAAAGAATGTGAGTGCACTCTTAGAAACGAAGTTACCAGATAATTTAATTGACGAGCACATGCTCTACTAATTGGTCCTTGCACATCAAGTTGCGGAGCAGCAGCAATAGGAATGGTTGTATCAGTGGAATGGATGTCCTCATCATGTACACTTAATTCGTCACATATCTGTTTTCTTAACAAGCAGCAGGCCAGCAACATCTCGTAATCTTCCTCTTTCACTAGCACTAAAGAAGCTTAAATTTAAAAATGGAAAATCATCAGGGCCATTCATATATATGTTCACATTTAAAAGCTTGGAGATTTACCTAGTGATTGGTTATTCATCCATATCCTCCAACACATCCTCCTCCAAATCATACATATCCTCGTGCTCCTGCAACTACAAGTTGTAATTCAATGAGTATCATTTATCAAGGTGATATTAAATTAAGCCAAAGAACTAGATAGTTAGGTAAAAAAAATAGCAAACAGTTGCCAAGCTTGCGAAGCATCGCTCAATGCCCGCCATGTCCATCTCAGTGAAGATAGATCCACTAATATCTCCACCTTTATGTCAAAAGATTAATTATGCTCAAAGATTTCCTCACATACTACACATAAACCAATCAAATGCAAGTTTAGAACTCAGTAATACCTTTTCGAGATGCTACAGTCCAATCTTTGATACAAATCAAAGCTTGCACGGCTTCAGGATCAAGGCGATTGCAAAATGGATCAACAACACATCTGCTAGCACTAAAAGCTGACTCCGAAGCAACAGTCGACACTTGAATAGATAAAACATCACGAGCAAGTCAGGAGAGAATAGGGAGCTCAGGTCGCACGAGCAAGTCAGGAGAGAATAGGGAGCTCAGGTCGCTTGAGCTTCCACCATGACAAAACATCAAATAAGATTTTGTCTTTTGTTTTCCATTCCACTAATGGTTATTCCATGTACACTTCTAACTCAGTTTTGGTACCTTGATTTACAGCACTACTACCATACAAGAACCTTTCAAGATCTACATCAAGATCATCATCACTCTCCTCATCCTCAACCTCTTGGTCTAACTGTTGAGAATCAACTGTTTGCGCATTTGTGGTTGTTGTCTTCTTCGAAGTTACAAGTGGACTGGACACGTAAGCCTAGAACAACTAGTTCATAACAGTCATGAATTTATCAACTTCTTCCATTGTCATGGTAATCTTATCTACAAAATAGTGTATCGACTTTGTCTTGTATCTAGGATCAAGAAAACATGCTACATGTAGAGTCATGTTGGACTTTTCCCAATACTTATCATACTTAATTTGCATGGAATGAGCCATAGTATATATAATAGGATTAGGGCTATCACGCGCAGTCTGCAATGGCAAGATTAATCTTGCAAAAAGTATTGAAAAATAGATTTTTTTTATTGGATATTTAGTGTCGAAGAAGATCTCAGTAGCATCATAAAATCTCTTCAAACATGTATATATAGATTTTTCCATAGTCCAATTTTCAGCAGTCGGTGCACATCTCACATATTTGCTTCTATGTTGAAGGAAAAGCCTGCCAAAAGCATGTCTATAGTAAATAGCTTACTTCAACATGAGATATGCGGAGTTCCACCTTGTTGGAACACCCAAGGGGAGACCATTTGTCACATCTAAATCATATTTTGATGCACACTTCATAAATTCCCCATACTGCAATGGAGAGTTGTCCACAATTGCAATTGTATTTCTGATATTAGGCAATTTGCTTCAAACCATCTTGGGCAACATGGTTTAAAATATGATTCAAGCATCTCACATGAAAAAAGATACCATCACAGATCAAGGGAGTTTACTTATTGAGTTTTAGTACTACCCCCTTAGCACATACATGATTGGCCGACACATTGTCCAAAGTAAGGGCAAGCAATCTCCTATCAAGATTCCAGTTCACTACACTATCATGAAACTGTGCGCACAAGTTTCTTCTCAATTGGTGTCATTCTACATGCATAAACTTAACAATTATTTTCTACATGTTTAGATTGTCATCTATCCAATGCACAGTGATACACATGTATCCTTTATTTTGGTTTGATATCCACATGTCCATGGTTGTACAAAAGTGACATGCAAGTGTTTTGAAGTAATCATACAACTTCTTTTCCTCGACAAAGATATTCAATATATCTTTTCTGGCAGTATTGCGACTCTTAATTGGAAAACTAGGGCGCAATGACTTGATAAACTCCATAAAGTACTCGTGCTCAACAATATTAAAGGCATATTCATGCATGATAATTGCCAAATATAATTTTTTTCAAACTATCAGCCTCAACATACCTATAAGTCTCAATAGATGCAGTGCTGCTGTCGTCACCACTCTTTATCAATTTTAGAAGCTATCGACCTCCCTTGATTTGGTGCTTGTTAGCCAAGTGATTCCAAAAGACGAATATGCCTCTCGCACTCTCACAACGAGATTCGTACCTGCACTTGTTGTATTTAGCCCAATACTCTATAACCATCTTGTCATCTGATCATTTATTCTTTTTCTCATATTTTGTATAGTGCTCCCAAACATCAGAGCTACACTTCTTTGCTCTCTTCCCAGCAGGAGCAGGAATGTCGGTCTCGGTACCAGGCACACCAGTCAAATCAATTTCATTCCTTGGCACCAATGCACCAGCAGCTGGATCAGAAACATTTGTAGCAATGAAAGGTGGTTGTGGCACCGGCAAAGCAGGAGATGTATTGCTTACACTTGCACTGCTACTTCCAGTTGTAGATTCCATCACAAATCTAGCACAAGATGGTGGAGTGAATACATAAGATATCAATGAGGCATGCATATTCTACAAACTACAAAGATAATCTGAATGCAACTTGTTGTTTTTGTTCTCTTTTGGTAATTATGGACATGATTATATTTCACATTATTAGCTCTTTACATGATTATATTTCACATTATTAGCTCTCTACAAACTACTGCTCTCACTAATAATGAATAGCAAGTGTTCTCACAAACAGCAAGCCTTTCACAAGATACTAGTAACCATGCACAACAAATATGAATGGCAACCTATCATTGATCAAATGCAGCCATTGTTCCATCTAATCTAGTCATTGAGTATGTTGCACAAAAACTTGTACTAATTGAAAAGTATCTAAAACAAGAACATGTACTATAACTGAAAAGCATGTACTATAACATTCATTTGTGCTGAGATTCTTCTGTGAAATGCTTCAATAGGGGATCATAGCACAAGAAAATTCCACCTTACAGGAAGCGAAACATCCTGAGCACACCAAAATTCCACTTCCCAATAGAAATGTAATTCCAGTATCAATTTTCCATGAATAGCAATGTTCACATCTATCCCAGATCTAGTAACAATTTCCATGGTTCTAAAAAAAGTACCAATTTCCTAGGAATAGCAATGGGGAATAATCACGAATACGCCAGTGTCTCGCCGTCGCTGGCGACAGCCCAGGCGAGACCTCTAGCCTGGGTAGAGAAACAGGAGAAGGAGAAGGTGGGAGGAGTGACTTGGATAGGGTAGGGTAGAGAGAGTTGGCAGAGGTGAGGAGCTGACCGTATACGCCCTGTACAAACCCTAATGGATCGACTGTCGACTTGCCGAGTGTGTGATTGCTTGATGGGCCAATGGGCAACGTGATGGTCGAATGTCGATGGGTAGCCTGATGGGCCAATGGGTTGTTGCCTGTTGGATTGGTATTCCAAATATCCGGCCTTCGTACTATCCAGATAATCTGTATTTGTATTCGTGTTTGACGGATAACAGGACTACTGTATTTGTATTCGTTTCTAACAACAACAAAAAATCGTATTTGTTTCCGATTCAAAAATTATCCGAGAAAAATCTAATCCAAAATAATCTGAATCAATTTTCGTTCGAAACGATCTGAAACTATACGATGCGTTTTTACCCTCTCACCACATCATGCCTCGGCCTACACGCACCCTCCCCTCTATGCAGGCCGAGCAGCGGCCCTGCTGCAACTTGCCTTCGCCACTATGCTCGGCCTACAAAGCGCCTCGGCTTTGTTGCCACGCTAGGCCGACCTCCACTGTAGCATGAGTAGCATTGCCCGGGGCCAAATTTGGCCCATAGAATGTGTGAGAGGCGGCTTCACTCATTGTAGCAGATAGGAAGGTTCTGATAGTGACAAACCAGCTGCAGCATCGTTCTATGGTTTTTTTTTTTGTAGTAGTAGTAGTTACCAACTCTAAGAAAACATTTTACGTTGTCGGGCATGATCCAATCGTCACAACACCCTTCAGATGGAACCTGCACATGGGAAACATAATTGAGTTCACATTTCTCAATCTATCCAAAAATTGGTATTGTCACACTTTTTTTCAGAGTACATTACACATTGTCCATATCTAATAAAGTAACTTGGACATCAATATACATCTTTCAATTCAGAAATAGTTACCTTTAAAAACATTAGAAATAGTTGAAAACTGTAGGCCATAGTACTGCTGGACAGTAAAAGATGGCGGCTGACTGAAATGAACGGAGTTTACCTAATAGTTGTTCATGAAATCAGTTCGTTAACACCCTTTTTACGGAGCCGTAACAGATCATTCTCTAGTTTTTCTATGAAACGAACGCTTTTTCTATCCAAAACATCACGCCATTACTACACAAAACCTCATCACATCACAGACGGTTTTTAAACCGTCTGAATTTATGTATCTGTGATGACATGAGGTAATCACAGACGATTCTATTCACGAACCATCTGTGATGGTTACTATCACAGACAGTTCGTGAACAAGAACCGTCTGTGATAGTCTATTTTCACATACGGTTCTGAACAAGAACCGTCTATGATAGTAATTATCAAAGACGGTTCTTGTTTAGAACCATCTGTGATAGTTTTTTCTATTGCAAAAAAAAAACGGGTTTTCACTTCGTGTGGAGCCTCGTGAATGAATCTGACATGGATTTTAGATTAAACTTTTCGTTAGCTTTCCCACAATGGCCATAGCATCACATTAGCATCAACTTAATTCACTCACAGAGCACTAAAAACAACATAGCATCACCCGCATCACAGTAGCATCAACTCAATCCATTCACAGAGCACTAACACATCACAGTAGTAATCCACATCACAGAGCAAAAGGGGGGGTAGAGAGAGTGAGGTCGTGGGAGGCTGGGGCAACGAGGTCGTGGGAGGCCGGCGACGACGAGGCCGGGGCGAGGTGGAGGAGGCCGCGGGCGACGAGCTCAGGGGAGGACAGGGCGACGAAGTGGACGAGGCCGGGGACGACGAGGTCGTGGGAGGTTGGCGACAACGAGGCTGGGGCGAGGTGGAGGAGGTCGCGGGAGACGAGCTCGGGGGAGGCCGGAGCGCAAGGTCAGGGCGAGACGGAGATGGCAGAGGAGAAATGGCAGAGGAGGAGATGGAGATGACAAAGGGGGAGATGGAGGACTCTATTAATATAAAGAGATTTTCGGCAGCCCGCCCATTAAGTGCAAATTTTCGTTTTCCCGCCCAACAAAATAAAAGTATCATAGACGGTTTTATACAAAACCGTCTGTGATGACATATCACAGATGGTTCGTATCATGAACGATCTGTGATAAGCATCTTATCACAGACGGTTGGTATTAAGAACCGTTTGTGATTTTAGATTTACCATAGCTTGGAATTTCTCTTTGATTTTACCATGGTAGCCAATACTCTGCCATGATAGGATTTGGGCAGCCAATCCTCTGCCGCAGCACACAATCCTCTGCCGCGGCACATAATCCTCTGCCATCAACATGTAATGACACACGACACACAGTTTTACACAAAGTTCCATAATCACTTAGTCAAATTTATATTTGCAACTCAGATGATAGTGATTGACTCATTGCATGGCTAAGTAATCTACGTGTATTTAACAAACCCACGTTGGTGTTATGATAACATCAACTAATAATTAACTAAACTAGGGTGATAAAAGATCATGATAATACAATAGACAAGGCAGATATAATCAAATGGTACATAACTAACCCCAAAGCATTCAAATAAATACTTAAAATAGAATGCAGTACTTTGAATCAAAGTAATTTTGAAAACTGGGTTCAACATGGTCAAAGCTACAACTTGTCATGCTATAGCAATGATGGTCTTATTTATCTTTGAACTTCCACTCCCTGAACTTCAGCTCCTTCGGACGATTTCAGGACTTTAATGTTTAACAAGAAAGAAAGTGCAAAATAAATAAAATCCAAAAGGACAAATAAAATAAAATCCAAATTAAAATTGAATATTACTGGAAGATAGATATTGAATTTAGATGAATTTAGAAACTTGATTGGGTTCAATCGGAGTTCGTATGAGAAAGAACGAGCTCTCAAAAGTTTGATCGGAAAGAAAAATGTTGAAAAGGTAAACGAGAGAGAAACTGACATGTGGGACCCACTAGATAATTGAATTTCAGAAATTAAATTAATTTCCAAAAAAGGAAAAGTGGATGATAGGTGGGCCATTAGTCCATAGACCAAGTCCACAGACTAGGGATCGGGTTCATGGTGAACTAAGTTCACATAATAGTGTCTGACATACTGGGGACCACGGGTCATAGGCTGGCTCACAGTGAACCAAGTCTACGGGTTCGGTTTTAGGTTTGGGTAGGGTGGATGCCACATGGGCGATGACAAGCATGCCACATGTGCATGGGCGCTGAGGCGGCGAGGATGGGGCAGCAACGTGGCAGGTGATGTGGCATGCTGACGTGGCGCTGGCAATGTGCACAGAGGCACGGTGGCACTCGGGCTCGCCAGCTTTCCAGAGCTACAGGTCACAGTAGCGTGAAGGGATGGGCAAAACGGGACGAGGAGGCGAAGGCAGTCTCAGTGATGCGTGTGCGGCGGTGGGGGTCGTCGACAATCGCCGGCGGCGAGCAAAGCGGCGGCGGCGCACATGGCTTGTTTGTCGGTGATGCACTACGGCGACCATCTGACCAATTGGGAGTGAGCATGATGTGCAACTTCGAACAGCGATCATGATGGTGGTGTCCAAGTGCGGGTTGGGCTGACGGTGGGGCCCTGAGCATTAGGGTTTCGGCAGTGCGGGTTGGGCTGACGGTGGGGATGCGGCTGGATTGGGCCAGAGGAGGGAGGAGGCGGAATGGGCCAAGCCAAATTCGGTCCACAAAGGAAAAGGGATTATAATTTAATTTCTAATTTAAAAATTGGATGAAAATTCAAATAAGACAAAATAAATAACAAATAAATTCAGAAAAAATCCAAGAAAATACAGAAAAAATTCTTGGAGCACAAGGAACCCAACTAAAACTGTTTTTCTTAAAATTGATGTTTAGCTTAGTTAAATTAAATATTTTGACTTTAGAAAATTCCCAATTCAGCTTTATTAATTCAAATAAAATTAGTGAAATTTTCGATGGACCTAAACTACACAAAAGATTTTTGAAAGGCCAAATCTTGGGACGTTACACCAACTCTATGTGGGCCTCCCCTAGAACTCTATTACGTGGGCCTGGCCGAATTAAGGTGGTGCAACACCTGACTCATAACTTAAATAAATCTTGGTCACCTGTAAATACAAAAAATATAGTTAGCTATATGATATGTGCATTACTTATTAAATATAGTTAGCAACGATGGTTAGTACAATGAGGGTTTCGCCTTGCTTATTACTGTGAGCATTAATTGTCCATGGGTAGCAATTCTGCCCTTGAACCTTTTTTTGTCAGATTGAATGGTGTGGATGTCAAATTGCCCATTAATTGTAAACTTTCTTGCAACAACCCTGAATGCTTTCATGTTTGGGAAGACGTCGCTAACACTCATTGTTGGATTATCCTGATCAATCACATTCCCAGTCTCTCCAGGTATGTCATCATCCACTGCAATTGCTGCCTCAGCAATATCTTCCTCAATTCTAGTAGGAAGAGGACTAACCATTGGTGTTGTTGTTCTAGAATTAACCCTAGTATCATCATTAGCACTCAAGACAAGTAAGATATACATGTCAGCCTCACCCATAGCAACATCTCTATCATCCTCATCAGATGGAGCACCTTGTGTAATTTCAATAGTTGCCCAATCCACTCTGCCTTCTAATGCCCAAATGTTGTAGGGATTGTTGGAAGTACCCTCAACTAGTTGTGATACAGCAATGGGAGTAGGAGAATGAGGTGCATCTGCACTGATATCAATGCTTGATGCGATTTAATCATTACCTCTAACAACTTCATCAAGGTCGGTAATACTTGACTGACTACACTAATACCCGGGTTTGTGGACAACCTCTACAAATAAGAATAAGTATTTAATGTTCCAGTGGTCCATTAATGTCTCCTGCAACTCATGTGTGTACATGAATTTCACATGTTCATTGGTTATCTTGTTAACTCCGTATGCAAATGCCTCCTGATAAGGTCCCCAAATAATCCTTTCTCCAATATCAACATAGAACTTGTCAATCGTGTACCCCTTAATATCCACTATCCACTCTAGATCTCTACATTGCATAGTCATCGTGCTACCATCATTGAACACCGCAATGTAGTCCCCAACTCCAACGTTTATTCTAAACGACATTTCAGGGTCAATCCTACTAGAATTGCAAGAGAGAGAGAGAGAGAGAGAGAGAGAAGAAATTTCGAGTTAGCGCAACTAAATCGTTCCAAACTGCGTTGTTTCCACGCATCAAGCAAAACAGAAGAGGATAGAGGTCAAGGAAGCAACATACCCGACTGGGATCTCCTTTGGACCCATGGTGCGCTAATGGCTTGTTCTACCGCCGCACCCAAGGCACATCCAGTAGTGTTGCGTCGCCGCCTTTGCGTGCTCTCAGGAACGTAGGAGCGGAGAAGAGAATGGGGGAGAAGATTCCGGGAGTGAACCCTAGCGCGAGCAAGGCTTGGGTGCCAGCAGGGGTTACGTTAGATGCGAACAGGGGTTAGGAACCCTAGCACGAGTCGGGTGCGAGCCGGAATAACGTGCGAAGGGAACCGAGGGGGTACAAAAGTCTTTTCGTGTGGCTTAGAAAGGGAAAACGACCAGAAATTATTACAAAATTGCAAAGAGGGTGTTTAATCAAGCAACACAGTAAGTGAAGGGTAAAAAAATGAATTACATTGGGAATTAGGGTATTTTCTGAATACGGATCTAATGGGAGGGTAAATAATGAATTCTCCCATAAGACTAATGTTTAATAAGATATCAAACAACTGTATTCAGTTAGAGAAAACAAGAGCATATACAGCAAGGTAAAATGAAATATATTTAAAGCACATTCATCTGGCACTATCACTGGTGGTATTTTTATGTTTTCTAAAATAACCGTGCAACATCCTTAGGTTGTCCTTGATGATGGTAGTCATTGTTAGCTTAGGTTCAGCAACCAAAGTATATTACAGAACTATACTGGATGATTTCATTGATTTTTGTTATCTTTCTCTTAAGCTGTATTTGGTAGATTATCAGTATCCAGCAAGTAAAGTAATGAAATAAGACTGTAAGAGTGCTTTAAGATACCCCGGGGAAGAAAAAAAAAAGCCATGCCAATATGACGTGGAATACCATTACAAATTTCTTCTAGCTTCGCAGCACTGGATTGTCAACCTTCATGTCTATATTATTGAAAGTTTGCTAATGATTGTAGGGTACACTTGGATAGAGCTATTTCCTCTTACTGGAAGAAAGCATCAGGTAATTTCAGTATGGCAGTTATCTCTGAACAAACTGGTTTCATCTTACTAGTTACAAAGTACCGCGATCACACTAACCACTAGAAAGCTCAACTCTCTTTTCTGCTCGAACACGCCCAGCTCTGAGTCCACTGAGCAGAGGTTCTTGGAGCACCAATTGTTGGGGATTACAAATATGGACGGCAAGCGCACCAGGACTGGATGCCTCTTCCCCTGCCGCAAACAGTTGATGAGGAAACGGAGGCTTCCCTTTGGGCTTGCCCTGGGTGGCGGAAGTATCGCGGAGGTGCAGCCTCAGTTCAGTTGCATCTACACTGCAAGCAGGTGATTCTCCCTGACAACTCAGCTGCCGTCCATCGGCTGCAGTCTGCAGATGTCGATCACATTTTCTCGGATCTTGATAGGCTCAGCTTTGTTGCTCCATTGCCGTTACATATGCGGTTGGGTTGGGAGATTTTGAAGTCTGTAATTGTAAACAAGTAATGGAAGTTTGCGGTGTCATCGTCGTGTTCGCTATGCCTGCCGTGCCAGCCTACAGTACCGCGGACGCTGATGTGCTGAAGAAGACACCACAGCAGCTTCACTTGGAGCCGCCTTCTTAATTTGTTTGGTGTGTTCTTCTAGCTGTATGTCGCTTAACTTTTTGCTCGAGAGAGATCCTACTTGACTGGTTGAGTTTTTTTTTTTATCGATTGTCAATGAACACTTTCAGTGGCATGTTACACTGCAGGACTGCCACAAGTGACCATTCATATATAAATGAGTTTTCCAAATCTATATTAGCACTGCAGTACTTCCACAACCCACAAGTGACCATCCAAATTATAAATGAGTCCAAATCTATATTAGCTCAGTGTGAAGTTTTATGGAGACATGACACAATGAAAGCTTCAAAATACATTACACCAAGATCACTACTTCAGTGGTTTCAACCCTAGCGAGGCGCGGAGCTTGTTCATCTCTATAATCGCTGGATCATTTGGATCTGGAGCATTTCCTTCACCCTTCTTCTCTTTCTTTTCCTTTCTCTTTTTAGGTTCCTCTCTTGGGCCACCATCCTCAGCATGCCCTCGAGGACTGGCACTACCACGACCACGCCTCCTACGGTACTCTCCATCTTCACGGTCTCTTTCTCGCTGATCCCTGCTCCTGCTCCTGCTCCTTGAACGGCTCCTGAGCCTGCCACGGTCTCTGTCCCGGCGTTCCCTTTCCCTACCATCCCTGTCCCTTTCTCGGTCTCTGTCTCGATTGTAGTCGTCATCTCGCATGCGATGACGGTCTCGATCCCTATCCCTGTCTCTATCTCTTTCACGATCTCTATCTCTGTGTCGGTCTCTTTCCCCTCCCCTCCGATAGTCCCTATCATAATCCCGATCTCTGTCATAATCTCGGTCCCTGTAAAAATAGAGATCATAAGCGAACAGTCATTATCTAAAGGTGATTAAATCAATAAACATCAATAGCTACTGCATGTATTAGGGAGCAACATCGCATCGCACTGAGTTTTCATCAAGTATGTCAGTAACCTCAAGCTATACAGATAGAAAATGCCAGGAATCAATAGTCATTCAGAAATTTCCCCCTTGCCCAGTACCTATGAAGAAGGTGCAGCCAAATAATAAAATCAATTTACATTGACCCAGTGTCTTCAGCAAGAATGTAGTACCCAAATAAACAGATCCAATTTTAAGATCAGATTTAAACATCTTTCGTGACTTTCATTGTTAACAACCTGCCCAAACCTGACGAAATATTTTGGCCCATATAACTATTTTTAGGCAGATACCTACACTTGTGTGGTTGTGCCTACAATATAAGTTGAGCTGTAGTTTACTTACTGAAAAAACAACCTTTCACTAATTTCCAGGTCATAACACGGGCAACAGTGTTCACATAGATGCTCAATACAAAATCATAAACATAGCCATTTGCCCTGCTATTGGTATTATAAACTTAAGAAAGAATGGCTCCGTGTTATGGACACGAGTACACTTGTCTTGTGCATGGCTAAGCAAGTCTTCATTTGTTACACGGGCAATGAACATAGAAATACTGTCAAATGTTCATTACACTTGCCCACATTATGATGTAACACAAAGTTAAGCCCTTAAAAGAGTACAAAGTACAAACTTACATATCAAGAATATACTAGCATGTTCATAAAAGAAGCAAGGATATTTGTCTACAGAAGATAATGATAAAATAGGTAAAAGATTTCTACAACTGCATTTTCAGGAATTATCACCCATCACATTTCTCTATTTTCTATGATAGATTCATACACTTGACTTGTTATTGAGGCACTAAGTAAACAGGATCCAGCACCATCTAGGACAAACGTATTAACATCTTTTACAATCACAAATCCTCATTCTCCAAGTTGAAGCCATTTGCTTGGTGTTACATCCAGGGAAAAAATTCCCAGCCGGGGTCCGGGATCCAAAATCCCGACCGATTTTTCCAGGTTTTGCAAGTTCAAATTTCAAATTTCGAATTTCGGTTGATTTTTAAGCAAATTCAAACGAAATTCAACCGGGTTTTTCCCGGGAAAACCCGTAACTGGTTACCATTCCCGGACCCCTGCCGGGATTCGGTCCGGTACCGGGAATTTTTTTCCCTGGTTACATCTACCCAATGGCAGTATATCAGTACATCTGAACTAGAAAGATTCAAGTTGTGTTTCCGGAAGAAAAAAATGCATCGGTCCTTTTTTCATTTGATTATAGACAAATAAAACCTCTAACAGAGATACTACACTTTTCTAGGCTGATTGTCAAACACAGTTGAGAAATTCCATCAGATTCTATACATTTTATACAGGGAAAGAAAGGCTCCTTACAAGCTTTCACAAAAGCTAGCACGAAAGCATGTAAGCTGCTCATCTTGTCAAAAGCTGAAAGGTTAACAGACAAAGCAGCATGAAAATAAGGGGAGAAAATGAAACCTGATACAAACAACTTTCACGTGAACTAAAACAAGAGCAACAAAATTCAATAAGCAAATGTTCAAATTTGAACCACTTTATGATATTGTGTATCTGTTTGACCCATCATACTTCTCACTGCACACTATCAGTGCAGAGAAACCTGGCAGAGCCACGATTTTTCACTATAGGAAGCAGCATACCAACAAATGGCTGTTGACATTAACACGCCATGGCAGTAACTCTATTATGCAATACTGCAATGCTACAGAAACAGCTTCCAGTATGATCTCTAGGATTTTTAAAAAATAAAAATAAAAAAACAACTAAAGTAAATGTCACTGCTTCAGTCTTTCAGCAATACAAGACTACAAGTGAACCTGCTCTCAAATGATTGCCATGAAAGCTTTTGCATTGCTCATTGGTCTTATTAAGTCAGATACATAAATAAAAGATGTTTTAAAACAAACAGATGAAAAAAGTAATTTACATTCCACACAGATTAGAAAATGATATATCCAGTTGATCCATTTGGCAAGGATAAACTTGGTTTTTAAATATATTAATCTGATATAACTTATATAAATAGTTGTAATAAAGCATACTTACATTCTAATAAAGCATCTTTACATTCTCATTAAGATTTTGAAAGTCATTCGATCAAGCGGGAAATAACACCCATTTTGGCAAAGCTAAATGACCATATTTAGCAAGAGAAAACCAAGAAGAGTGTTTTTTACATGATCAATAATAACAAGAACCAACTCTCAATAAGCTCCATTCTCAAATGTCATGACATTTTTTTATCGATCATTCGATCCTTATTAGAAATTAAGCTTCTTTAAGACCAAGGAAACATGTAATGTTTGGTTCACATATTCAAAACTAGTCTACTGTATCTACCATAAAGCAACAAATGAACAGATCTTTACTCTGCAGTTAGCCAAAACAAAGATAACGAACGCTTAGAGCTCACTAGATGTTTTTATGTTAATATGATTATATGACTAAAGCATGATGGCACCAACATATATCAAAGAACATCAGTAAAACAGAGTAGAGTTCTGCAAAATATTCTACCATAAGGACAACAATGGCGTGGATTTTACTCTGCAGTCACCAAAGCCAAGATAGCGAAATGGTTGTGGCTTATAGTTCACTAGATATTGTCCCAAGTTAATATGACTTAAGCACGACGTCACTAACATATATAAAAATAATAGAGATTACGTCTGGGTCCTTGACCGATCAAAAAACATTTTAGAACATCATTAGCCTGAACTTTCAGAGAGCATACAAATCAACAGAGTACTAACAGCTAGCCATCAAATGATATTCTTATTCATGCAAAAGCAATATTCATACTAGACACATTAAGAACTTCAAGCAACACTAACGGTAAATCATTGCAAACCATGTATATAGGCATCAGGTCATATAGAGTAGGATACCTGTGATGTCTTTCATGTTTCCTGTCCCTGTCCCTGTCCCTGTCCCTGTCCCTGTCCCTTTCCCGGTCCCGTTCTCTAGTAGGGGTCCTTCCACGATAATAATCCTGTTAAGCACGATAAAAATGAAGTCAACATTCCTGGTCAACAAAATTGATGGATTCAGATTAATTTAACAAGTATGTTCACCTTTTCACGTCCGTTTGGCTCATCTATATCCATAGGTTGTCCATCCTGCTTATCTTCCTCCTCTTCCTCAAAGTCATCTTCAAGTGCACTTCTTCTTGGTTCTAGAGTTTCAGAAGTTTCAAGAACCCATCTGTTGAAAAGACCCATGAAATGAATTTTGAAGTTTCTGGAATTCGTCAGAGAGAGAGGGAGAGATTGTAACTTGTAAGACTTATCATTGGTTTGGTTCTTCATGTTTAGCAATTCAGTTTTGGGAGCTGTATGTGATTGTGAATTCACAAGGGACTTTATCAGTCAAATGTACAAGTACCTTGACAAGAGCGTCTTTGGATGGACTGCTTGACCATTCGCTCACAGTTAAAACTGATGAGACAGACAATAAATGATCCACCAAGGAGAATCACTCCTCACATCACCGTGCAATCGCGCATCACACGAATTACGCCAGGCGTTCTAAAGTGGATTTGAACCACTGTTAGGATTTAGAGTCCAACACGCTAAGCAAAAGAGGATCAGCACCATAGCAGTGGCATACAACTTTGGACCTAAGGGCCGGCCCTGTTACCTTTCGGAATGGAGGATCCAAATTGGCAATAAGCACGGTAGTACTCCCTCCGGTTCACAAAAACAAGTCATTTTGGACATCGACATGGTCCCCAAAATATAAGCCACTAATTACTATTATAATATATTTGTAAAACCCAATAAATTTATAATACTATGAAAGTACTTTTCGAAACGATTTTACACATATGATTTTCATGTATCTAATCTAAATATTTAAAAAGGTAGTGATAGTCAAAGTTTCTAAAGCTTAACTGCACACATTCTAAAACAACTTGTTTTTGTGAACTGGAGGGAGTAGTTGCAGAACTACTGGGCCAAGAGAGGACAACCTGTTGTTCCTGCTCCTCCTTGTTCGCTTCGGGGACGGAGGTCCTACGGTAGGTAAGAGCACGCACAAGCACTTGACCGAAGGGGGCAGCGCTTATGATCTTCGGTTCACCGAGACGGGATAAATCCACACGAATCACCCAGGGTCTCAAAAAGGTCTTAGCTAGAGTCCTTAGGGAGCTCCTACAGGGCTTCACTTCTGAAATTTCCATAAAACAACTAGGGAGGCTACAAATTCTCGGCTTGCCCGTCTCTGAAAAGTGAAGGTCAGCTCCACGTGGGTATTCCATCCAAACGATGGGAGAAGAGGATGGCCACCATTGCTGATGCCTGGGATGGTGTTCAGTTGAAATTCACTTTCAGGAGATGTGTTAGTGAGAGCCTGAGAGGTTAATGCAGCTGAGGGGAGTTAGTTAGTGTTGCCCAGTCAATTTATTTTTCTGATGACAAAGATGCCCTAATTTGGAAATTTCATTCTTCTGGGGTTTATAATGTACAATCATTATATGCTGTGGTTAATTTCAGGAGCGGTCTTGCCTGTGTATACCCCAGTTGTGTGGAAGTTAAATGTTCCACCTAGACTTCATATCTTCCTATGGCTGTTAGCAAATTACAAAATTTTGACAAGGGATAATCTATATAAAAGACAACAGGTGGGGGATAGAACTTGCTTATTCTGTTGCGAGAACGAGTCTGTTGTTCATTTATTCTTTTGACTGTGTTGTTGCAAAAAGCATTTGGCCAGGTGTTTCTGACAGAGATGGGAAAAATATTGGTGACAATTGTGAGTCAGTGGCCAAGTGGTGGATTTGTTATAAGAATCACATAGTCCTTATATGTTCACTACTGCTGTCCTTTGGAGCATTTGGAAAGAAAGGAATGATTCATGTTTTCAGCATAAACCTTAGATTGGTTTGCAGATGATTCTGGAAGCAAAATGCATTCACTTTAAGGAGTTGGAGGACGCTTTGCCCGGATACGCAGTTGCAAGTGTTGGATCACTGTATTGGGCTGCTGGAATGCAAGATGAGGAGGCGCCAGCTCTGATGTGGAGGTCAAGTTCTCAAGATGACATGATGTGGGCCGAATGTTTGCACTTTTCTTGCCTCTGCTGGAGTTGAGTAGAATGAAGTTAAACTGTTCATGTCAAAGTTGTAAAACCTAATGCTTTAGGTGGCTCAGATTCGGTGCTGCCGATGCCTATTCCAAACAAGGGGGTGTGTGTGGTTTTGTGTTTTTGATCCAGATTGTAAACAGCAAGCAGATGCTGCTGTGTGGTTTCGTTTTAATAAAAATAGAACTGGAACATCAGCCCTCTGTTTCTAAAAAGATTGATTGTAAGACTACTTATCCTATCTCAAAAGTAATAGCCATCGTTTTAAGCTGTCACACACTACTCAGGAAATAGCAGAACGAAATTGAGCAGCAGTTATCAGGATGTCAATGCAAAATGTGGCAAACAAGATACACTTATGCACAGCAGAGGCTCACTCAACAATGGGACTGAAAAAAAAACAAACCTTTTCTGAATGCGGGGGAGGGCAGTGTCACAGGAGTAGTCCTTGGTGAGGAGCTCGTCGATGAACTCGTCCACGTGCGTCAGCGTAAACTCTGAAACGAAACCCCATAAAAACAGGGCAAAGGAGAATAAAACAACCGCATAGGCATAAGTGCAAGCCCAAATCGACATCCCACACATTTAATTAGCAGCGTAACAATCTGAGATTATAAAAAAATTGTAAATTTGGGCCATCGGGTGCATACTTCCATCGCTGAGCTTGTGCCTGATCTTGCGGTAGTCGTTGTACAGCGGCTCGAGGTACTGGTAGACGTCGGCGAAAGTGCCGGTGAGGCGCAGGTAGAACGCCCCAAGAACCCGAACATACCTACAGAAACAAGAAGAATGTGTCAGATAAAACGAAGAACTAGCACTACATGAAGGAACCAAAATAGAAAACGAATACAAGAGATGAAATTAGGCAGTTCGGGTGGTGGTAAATACTTGTAGTCCTCGTTCTTGATGAACTCTACGACGATGTCCTTGTCGGGCTGGATCTGGAGCATCTTGAGCGCGAGGCAGAGGAAGGGGGTGGGCATGCGGTTGCCCCCGTAGGTGCCGCCGGTGTGGTCGAGCTCCATAGCCTTGTCGACGAGCGTCTCCGCAGTGAGGCCGAAGCACTGCTCCTTCCAGTAGGTGCTCTGGTAGATCTTGGAGCGCACGATCTTCTCCACCAGGTTCTGAGGATTCGTGCCGTGGATGCTCTTCGCCAGAGGGTCCGTGCGGTTCGCCATCCTCCGGTTCGGTGGCGCCGGCGCCGGCGGCGACCGAGGCGGCGGCTACTCCACCCTACTGGTGGGATTGGGGAATTTTTTTGGGATTGGATTTGGGTCTGCGACCAAAACCCTAGCTAGGCTTAAGCAAAGCATATGAGCCAAAGTGCCAAACCGACCTTGTGGAAGGAGAGATGCACGAGTCCGACCGGCGCCCAACTGGTTAGGCTCGGTTGGGTTCGTTCGACACACACACACACCACCCCTACCACCACACGCGCGTGTGCGCCCCGCCACCCGAATTATCCAAATACACTGGAATTAGTATAAACTGTATCGTGGTTGGACTGGTTCAGCATTGTACGAACAGTGTCGGGCCATATCAGACACAGCACGATGTCGGCATGGCCCATCTGGGAGCGTCCGAGGCGAGGCAACGAGCCAGCGTGGGAGGAAGGACCGAAGCCAGAGGAGGAAGCTAGCTGGTGGGGGAGGTAGGGGAGGAGAGGAGGAGGAGGGCAGGGCGGCGCATGCGGCTAGCGCGGAGAGAGGAGAAGGCGAGGCGGTGGGCTCGGGTGTGCAGGCGCCAACGAGAGGAGGAGGGGGCGGCGGCTTTGGCCGCTCGGGATGGAAGGGAGGAGACGGCGGCGCCACTCGGGATGGGAGGGAGGAGAAGGCGATGCGAGCTCTAGGCGCACGGGCGAGGCGACTAGGAGGAGAGGGGGAGGAGGATGAAAGGGTGGCGCCGGTGTGGAGGGAGGAGACAACGGCCCCGGTGGCCGACGCGGAGGGAAGACACAGCGGTGCCGGCGACCGACGTGGAGGGAGGAGACAGCGGTGCCACTCGGGACGGGAGGGAGCGAGAGGAGAAGGCGAGGCGACTCGGGAAGGGGGTAGCCAGTAGGTTGAGGCAGGGAGGCATGCTTATGGGTCGTGCCTAGCATGGCACGCCCTGTAGCAATATAGCTATTACGGGCTAAATTGGCCCGATGGGCCGTGCCTGGCATGGCCCATTTAGCCTGTAATGTTTTGATATTTAAAAATTGTGAATTTTTTTTTTACCGTTTGGAGCTTTAAAAAGTAGCAAAAAAAGCTCAAATTTTTTTCTATAAATAGGCATCATACCCCCCAATTCAATACACATTCATTCCTCAATCTCTCTTTCAAATTATATTTTGCAAAATTAAATTTGTTGTGAGATAATTTGGCAAAATTCAAAAAAAATATGCCAAATTTTGGAAAATTCAAATTCCAGCAGCAAGTCATCAAAAGAGATACAATACAGCTTTTTTTTGCATATTTTTATTGTTATTATTTGTTATGCTAAGATGAAAATAATAATAGCATTAGTTTCGGTTTTGTAGTTTTCGTTATGAAAAACTACGATATCTTTGCTCTCACTGAGTACAGAATTTCACCGAAGGAAGTTACATCCATGGAGGAGCCTACGATTGCATCAAACCAACCGGGGTTTTACCAAAAGGGTAAGGCGGAGTTCTGTCATCAGGCTCTACGACAGTTTCTTCATCAGCGACCACTAGAGCAAAGAGGCCGAGACCATCTACATCCGGAGTCTGGGAGCATTTCAACAGACAACTAAGCCGACGATAAGGAAATGATGTATTATATGTTGTTTGCAAAATTTATCATCGGAAATTGTCTGCAAAGTCTACAGAAGAGACGAGACACTTGCAAAAACATGGCCAAGAGAAAATTGCTGATGAGGCAGACGCATCTGCAGTACAACCCCTACGGTATGCTACGTAGCTGGGACTACGATCCTGAGGTAGCTTGAAAAAGTCGAAAGTCGTCCCAAACGGTCGGCTTTTCACAGTCGCTTTTCCCGGCGACTTCATATTACAACGCGGAAGTCACCCACGGAGAGCTTCGGCTTCCCGCAACCTCTATTCAAATTACCCCGAATGACACTGCATAAAAGCCCCACCCACCCCGCCCGCTCGCCCACCTCATCCTCCTCCGTGACGCCTCTCCCAACTCCCTCCTCCTCGGCGCTCTCCTCCCGTCTCCCTCCTCCCACGCCACCACCTCCACCTCCTTCCTCCCCCGTGGTCGCGTGACCCAGATCCAGATCTGAATCTCACCGCTCGCCTCCCTACTCCTCCGCCCGCAGCCGCCCTCCTCCACCACCTCTCTCTCCGCGCCCCCTCGGTCCCAATTCTTTCCTCGAGTTTCCTCAAGAAAGTATATGTTTTTTTGTTAGTGACTGGGAATGCTTTCTCCAGGTGGGTTCAGGGCCAGGCAGCATTTCTCCAGGTGGGTCAGGGCCAGGCAGCAACCTCGACGTCGACGGTGGGGTGGAGGAGGAGGTGGACCAGCCATATACAACTGGGATTGATTTTTGTGGTTGGTTTAGACCAATCGAATTTGCACTGTGTGGTTCACTTGAACTAGTCTATACACATCTACAGAAAGGATTATTGTACAATTCCATGTTTGGCAACAAAACTTCAAGACCCAATCTATACACATTGGGACTGTTTGACCACAAATTAACCGTGCTTTGGGATAGAAATTGAACATAGATTATACTTGCATCATGTTCTAGATGCTCATTAGGGCATGCAAACTTATGCTACAGCCTCCTCTTATTGTGGGATGTGTTCCTTGAAGACCATTTGGAGATGCATACCTTACTCTTGTATGTTGCTTATTTCATGAACTGCACCAATTCTTTGTTGTGCTTGACTGCTCACCTTTTATTATCATGTGTGCTGCTTATTTCAGGAAATGCACCAATTATTTGTTGTGCACTTGTGCTCAACTGCTCATCTTTTATTATGTGCCCTGTTAAGTTGGTATAATACACAATACAGTAGGACCTGAGCTGTTCCCTTCCTATTTGGTTTAATTTCATTTGACTCCTCTCGTGCCTAGCATTCAACTTGTGGATTTGTGTAAGATGGTTGATTTATATGGACAGGTGGGTTGTTCTCGGGAAATCTGATGCATTATTCGTACTCTTAGTTGATGGTATACCTGTTTACATGGTATATATCATTATCAGCATAAATGAGAATTTTATCTGTGCATGGATTCGTGATTAGCCGTGCTTTCTCATTAGATGTTAGTAGAAATTACTCATAGAAATAACATATACAAGAATACATTTCTGACCAATCCAGAGTAGTGGTTCCTGACTTTTGGTTAGTTGTTGCTTGTAACTGAGGACCAGATCGATGCCGTAGTGGAATCTGTCATTGAAGAGCCCGAGAAGGAGTTCAAGCCAAACCCAGCATCCCATTCTGGATTAGATGCCCAGAAATGACCATTCATATAAATTGGGACCCCCCCCCCAAGGTGTTCCTTGTTGTAAATATTGTTGATTTTTCTTTTGTTCTCTCTAAATGTCTACGTGTAAATATGTTTATCATATCGTACTTCTGGTGTACTCTAATATTTCGATTGTACCTATGAATATTGAAAAGAAATAAAATTATTGTCTTCGAAGCAAGGGTTGCAATGTGGTGCACCAGAGTTACATTCTCCAATGTTAATTATGTAATAATTTCCAATTGTACAAATTGAAAAAATATTGAGAAAGTAACATATTTTTTATTGTAATAATTGTTACTTGCGGTTTATTGCGTTAATTGCGGTGCATTGTGTTAATTGCGGTCTATTGCATTAATTATCGTCAAATGCGGTCAATTGCGTTTGTGGTAATCATTGTTAATTGTAGTCAGTTGCAGTAATTGCGCAGTCGTCGTTAATTGCGAATGCGTTAATTGTAGTCAATTGTGTTAGTTGCCGTTAATTGTCATTATGTAATACCCCGGAAATGAATCGGGTAACTAGAAATTCAGTTGGGAGAAGAGAGGGAAAAGAAAGGAGTAAAAATTCTAAAATTAAGAGGGGGTTTTCTGCATTATTTGGACAACTGGGCGCGGGCACAAGACAGGGGCAGCCCACCTATGGCCGGCCAAGGGGGGGGGGGTTCCCACCTCCCCCAAAACCCTAAACTATTCCTCTCCCTTCCCCTTTTCCCCCTAGTAGCCGCCGCCCCATCCCCTTGTCTGCTGTCGCGCCCCTCCTCACCTTCCCCTGCGCCATCATCTCCTCCACAGCTCCTTCCCTCCCCGCGAAGCCCGTTCACGGTGGTCCATTGAAAGGAGGCGAGGAGGCGACTTTGAAGGGCCGAACAAGGAGCGTAGCGGATCGATTTCTGCGTCGTTGCTCGTCGGTTTTGGGTAAGATGCGACGCTTTTCTGATCTTATCATCTCTTAGAAAGTTGTAGCCCTCGATTTTATCTTTCTTTTGGCACCGAGATAACCTGATTTTGAGTCATAGTTTAGGAGTTATGGCCGTTTTGCTACAACTGTATGGAAAGTCGATGAGATTTGGTAGTCTGCATGTCTAGCCAATTTGTATTTTTTTGAGGCTGAATCTGAAGGGTCACCCAACACGAAAGTTGTAGCCATTCCAGTAAGCTTTCAGGATTTATAAAGAACATATTTTTATAGGTGTGAATCAAAAGTTATTGAATTTTTACCGTCGTTGTTGTCGATTGTCGATCGAGGGAACAACAAACTTCACCGTAACATTAGGGTTAATAGAAGGCCGAATCAGAGTCTTTCCCAACTAGGTTATTGTAGCCTGTTTAATAATATTTCTAAATTGATAAAGATCATCTCAATTGGATCTGTAGAGTGAAAGTTATGCCATGTTTTTTTATTTGTGCTATATTCGGACGGATGTCATCGGTTGTTTTCAACGGTTGTTTAGACCACTATTTTGGCCGAATCAAAGAACCCCACCAACTAGAGTTTCGTATCCTGTTACGTTAAGAGTATTTGAGCACTGGTTTCAAGTCATTCGAGTTACAGATATTTAATTACTATTTTCTCAGATCGCTGTCCCGGAAGCATTATGCTAGGCGCGGAAATTTGGGTAGAACCTCTCTCGAGTCGTAGGTCTTGAGGAGTTAGATTAAGGGGTGTAAACGAGTCCATCAGTCATCGTATTTATTGTTACCGCTATGCTTGTGTAGGAGGCGGAGTTCCGAGTAGAGACACCAATTTTGCTTCCTCGTGTCAGTAGCGGGAAAGAAAGAAAGCAGCAAGTGCACCTATATTGTGGTTGTTATGTGATTGTTCCATATGATGAATCATGGTAACATATGCTTGTTCGATGTACTGATTTATGGTGATATGTATTTGTTCATGATGGCTAGATTACTAAAATTCGATTACTGTCATTTTATTGTTCATCATGTGCACTCATGAATGCAAGTTGTGGACTTGCGACACCCACGGGAGTGGGTGGTGATTGTAAGACCCACCATTCCAAAGTGGGCAATATGGATCCCCGGTTGACTTGTTCTCAAGCGGGCTTTGGATCCAGCGTGTTGTAGAAACGGGCATAAGTGAACACCGACGGGTGTTCACTCGCTATACCGGTATGAGCAAAAGAGAAGTGCATGTGCATTCATTCATTCGTATGTTGATTTGATTCATGATGTTGATAAACTGTTGGATAATGAATGATTTTGTTATGTTATGTATCTGTAGGACCGGAAAGACGACTAGGGGGGGTGAATAGGCGCTTTCAAAACTTTCTCGCCTAAATCAAAACCAACACGAACTTTACTACTTTAGCTATGAAAGCTAAGAAGTTCAGTGTGCACACAACGGAAGCCTTGTGTTGAATTTGATAAGCCCCTCAACCACACGACACAAAAAGGAGAAAAGAACTCAATGTTCTTCACTGGACACGGGCGGTCTGACCGGCTACCACGGGCGGTCGGACCGACGGTCATCCAAATGATCCGCCAAGCAACTAACCAAATGGTCGGACCGGTGGATAGCGGTTCGACCCGCCAAACCGGTGATCTGAATACGGGCGGTCGAACCGCCGTTGAAAGGCTTGGTCGGACGGAGAGTCGAAGATGAAAAACTCCACCCAAATCCAAAACGAAATTTGATCCAACTTTTGATTCAACCAATAAAACTTGACCAAATTTCTAGCACACCTTCCTAATGATATTAGAGACCTATTTCTAGCAACGATCCGTCAGATCCACTTTGCAGAATCGATCTCTTGAGATTTTACCAAATAGGTGCACAAACCCTAGAAGTGAGAAGATCTTGATTCAAGACTTGCTTGTGCGGGTTTGATGATCTAGATGACTCTAGGAGTAATCACACACATCAAAGCAAGATAAAGTAGGCCAAGAGACCAAGTATGAACCTTTGAATCAAGGAAGCACCAAAAACATCCAAAAGGGAGAAGAACACAAAGGGAGCAATTGATCTTTCAATTAAGCATCACAAGATTGTTCACTCACAATAGATGCTTACAAAGCCTCTCCACAAAGGAGGGCAAGAGCTCAACAAGGAGCACACTCCAAACCCTAGTTCTCCTCTCCTCTCCTCCAAACCCTAGAAAAAGGAAGAAGGGGGCTAAATGAATGCTTGCTTAGGTTTTCCACCTCTCGTCTTCCTATTTATACTAGAGAGCTAGGGTTTCCCTTTTTGGGTCTCTTACACATGGGACCCACACACAATTAACTCTTGAAGCAATCGCCTGCTTCACCACGTGTAGGTTGATCACGGTTCTCATCGACGCCAAGCCTCTCTTGTCCGAATCCCATCGGAACCTCCCGGAGACTTCGACCGATATCCGCGACACTGATCCAACGGTATGCATCAACCACCCGCTCGATCCATCTTGTCCATTCGCACCATGCTTGAGTCACACAACCTCACCGGTATCCCCGATCGCTCGACCTCGGCTCTCCAAGCGTAGTCCCGATCCACTCACCGCTGACGCCGCGTTGACTCGCAAGCAACACCCGCAAAGAATAGACAAACAAATCGCTTCCGAACAAGTACTTCACAACTTGACCCACGTCTGGCCCGCAATGCAATATACAACAATAAAGCATTGAAGTTCATAGAATAACACACTCATAACAAACTCAATGCAACACTTGGCTCACTTCAGTGATCGCGGCCCTGGCCTTACAGGCCGGTCCGACCGATTCATCTTCGGATCGGACCGCTCCCACAACGGCGGTCGGACCGGTCCAAAAGACTTAGCCAAAATTCAAGCGAAATTCAAACCTTCCGAAATTTCAATCGAATAGAACTTTTGATCTGGAGCTCCAAAATGATGGGACCACATCCAGAGACTCCTCACTTGCCTACACAACCTATTTTTGGCCCCACCCAAAACCCAACTTTTAAAGCGGTCGGACCGCCACCATGGCCGGTCGGATCTTTCACGGGCGGTCTCGACCGCCCAAGACAACCGGCCGATCGCCAAAGGGCCTCGACAACCTTGGAGCAAACCCGAAACGCGAGATTTTGCAAACCAATAACGCCATTGCCAATTGACTCATCATCCCGAGATCGTGCACATATCCTCACGATATCCACAATCTCCCCTTGATGAACACATTGGCAATTTTCAAGAAAATGTGGTTTTCAAAATGAAAAGTAAAAACTTCATTTGTTGCAGATAAAGGCACAACTTGGTCCATAAGCAACAAAAGCCTAGGAACCACCAAGTGGCTTGAATAGTGTAAGCAAGTGAGATAAGGCATTGAAAGCACAAAAGGATTCAAATTCGTAAAGTAGCCAAAAATCTCACTTAGGTCCAAATGAAAGACACATTGTTCTATTTGACCTTTGATCATTGTGAGTATTCTTCAATTGCAAATCAAATAAGATAAGACAATGAAACCGAAACTCAACTCACCATGATCACAGATTTTCAAAAGGTTCAAAATTTTTATTTTATGAAGTTCTTTTATATTAAACCTTGAGTATGAAACCAAAAGCTCCAACATCATTAACATCATTTTCTTCACAATCTTTCTCCCCTTTGACAATGAATTCATCAAGATGCATGAAAAGAAAGAGCATGAAGGAATGACTTTATTTTGAGCTTTAGTAAAAGGAGCAATGACCATTATACATGTAGACAAGACAAGTATTATACCAAGCCATATAAGGAGAAGACGCTATATTCAATCATGGCAAACGTGTAATCGCAAAGCTAAAACCAAGATAGCGAGAATCGAGATTAATGTAATTGAAATCATGAAAGGTTGCTCAAAATCATAGATTCACTCAAAGCAACCAAAAATGAGTCAAGCCATGTCTATAAGTAAAAAGAGACTCAAAACAAGAATTGAGGTATTTTGAGCATTAAAAAAATTCTTTTGAAGCAAAGCTCAAGCACTTAGCCCTTTTTGGACAAATTTTCTTTTTCTTTCTCCTTTTTTTTGCTGTGCTAGATCTCAAGTCTTGCCGCGACCATCTCAAGCGATAAGCTTAAAAGAATGATCTAGGTCATCCAAAACTCCCCCTGAGTTCATGCCTAGTGCAATGGCAAGCCGTCTCACGAGAAAGGATTGGTGAGATCAGTTTTTTCGCACAGAAAATCTCATTTTTCATTTGCTTGACTTAATAAGATAATAAGCTCATTTTTCAACTCAGAATAAGTTCAAGACTCAATTCAACCTGTAAGACATGGCGAGAATCATAGGAGGATCACTAGAGCAAGACTAGTCACAAGATCCAACAAGACATGATTTGATTCAAATCTCTCACAGATACAAAGCTAGCAAGGCAAAAGCTAAGCCAAACACGAAGAGCCATAAAAGAAGTCTAGCAGGCTATCACTTGATATGACAAGGTATAGAAGATGAAATTTAGTCATACAAGGATAATAATCAAAGCTCCACTAATTTTATTATACAATGCAAGACAAATGAATTGAAACATGCATTATAATACAATGAATGCAAAAAGAGCAACTTCCCCCTCAAAACAGCCCAATAGGACTAATAACCCTAACTCTCCCCATAAGCAAAGAAACGAGAAGAATCAAGAGCTTTAGTGAAAATATCTGAAAGCTGTTGCTCAGACTCTACAAAATGAAGCACAACATCACCTTTCTCAACATGGTCTCTCAGAAAATGAAATCAAATGTCAATGTGTTTAGTCCTGAAATGTTGCACTGGGTTTTTGGCAATATTAATTGCGAAGTGTTGTCACGTAAAAGAGGAACACTTCCCAAAGATAACCCATAGTCTCGCAGGCGTGGACAAAATCCAGAGAACACGAGAGCGACCATCGGCGGCTACATACTCGGCCTCACCATGTCAGGCAATGTAAGATTGTTTTCTAGAAGACCAAGAAACAAGAGATGTGCCCAAGAAATGACAAGTGCCAGAAGTACTCTTCCTATCAACTCTACACCGTGAAATCAAGATCGAAAATGCTCGAATTGAAAGAGCCAAGAAGAAGAATACGAGTCCAAAATCAAGCGTATCTTGAAGATACCAAGATGCGCGCTGACTTGACGATGAGAAGCACGAGGAAGCTCGAAATCGAGCGCACGGACATACGGCGAATTGTATGTCCTACCGATTTGTAAGATAGAGGAGGAGCCAATCATATCTGCGGTACTCCTTCGGTCCACGGACTCTCCATCCTCATCGTGGTCCAAAGACGGTGGTCGTAGCAATGGGAGTAGACATTGGCCTACTGCTTCCCATATTGAAGCGCCGAAAAAGGTCCTTTGTATACTTACTCTGGTGAACGAAGGTGCCTTCTTTCAGTTGTTTGATTTGAAGACCAAGGAAGAATGTCAGCTCTCCCATCATGCTCATCTCAAATTCACTGCTCATAGAATCTGAAAATCTAGACACCAAAGCATGAGAGGAACCACCGAAAATAATATCATCCACATATATTTGAACCAACAAGAAATCACTGCCATGCCTGAGAGTGAACAAGGTCTTATCAACCATTCCCATTTTGAAATCATTTTCAAGCAAGAAACTCTTAAGCCTGTCATACCAAGCTCTAGGAGCTTGTTTCAATCCATACAGAGCTTTAGAGAGTTTAAAAACATGGTTTGGGAATTTTTGATTTTCAAACCCAGGAGGTTGCTTGACAAAGACCTCTTCTTCTATGAAGCCATTCAAGAAAGCACTTTTAACATCCATTTGAAAAAGCTTGAAACACTTGGATGTTGCAAATGCTAAAAGAATGCGAATAGCCTCCAATCTAGCTATTGGAGCAAAGGTCTCCTCAAAGTCTAAGCCCTCTACCTGGGAATAACCTTGAGCAACAAGTCTAGCCTTATTGCGAACAACCAATCCATCCTCACTTTGCTTATTTTTAAAAACCCATTTTGTTCCAATAACATGAGAATCAGAAGGTCGCTCAACTAAAAACCAGACTTTGTTTCTTTCAAAATTTTCAAGCTCTTCATGCATGGCATTGACCCAAGAGGCATCAGATAAAGCATGGGTGATATCTCGGGGTTCAAAAGAAGCGACAAAAGCGAGAATGTGCATGGGAATCGGGAGAATAAACACGAGCGAGTGACTCGCTCTTGAAGATCCCCAATCATCTGCTCAGAGGATGTTGTCGCTGAATGCGAAGAGATGCTCTGGTGCGTATGGCCTCTACCCCATGAGTTGTGGAGGTAGGAACAGAGCCACTCGGATCGTCGGTGGGGATAGGAGGTCTTTGCTCGGTGACATCAAGTAGTAGTAGTGAGCTCTCCACCCTCTCGTGAGGTAGCAGGAGGATGGTTTGAGTCTTCATCCTCGTAATCATCATCGACGAAGATGCTTTCTTGAGTTTCGTAAACCTGTACCAAGCATCGGGTCTAGTACTGGGACTAGCCTCATCAAAAGTGACTTCGCAAGTCTCAACAATTTTGTTAGTATCAACATTAAAAACACGATAGCCACGAGAATGAGCGGGATATCCAAGAAATTTGCCATCAAAACATCTAGACTCAAATTTATCAAGATTGCCATGTTTAAGAATGAAGCACTTGCAACCAAAAATCTTGAAATGAGAGACCTTGGGAGAATGACCAAATCTAAGCTCATAAGAAGTCTTCCCAACCACAGATCTCAAGAAAACACTATTGGAGATATAACAAGCGGGAGAGATCGCCTCATTCAAAATCTCCTAGGAGTAGAATGCTCATCTAGCATGGTCCGAGCCATCTCTACAAGGGTTACATTCTTCCTTTCTACAACACCATTCTGTTGAGGAACTCTAGGAGAAGAAAAGCGATGCTCAATTCCCTATCAGCAGAAGGTAGAAAAGAAGAATTCTTGAACTCGTCCCATTATCACTCCTAATGGCTCTCAAAGCTCGGGTATATCAACAAAGAATTCTAAGGACCAAATCTTTAAAGAATCCAAATGCTTCGTCCTTAGAAGCAAGAAAATAAACCCATGAATACCGGAGTAATCATCCACAACCACCAAGACATACCATTTCCCACCGGTGATGAACTCTAGAAGGACCAATCAGATCTAAGTGAAGAAGTCATCCCAGTCCATCAGTCATTACCAAAGTAAGAGGTGGGTGGGAAGCAGACACCATCTTACCATGTCTCTGAGGTGAGCACACAAGATCTCGTGACCTTCACCTAGGCAAACCTCTAATCAAGTCCTTGCAATCGACTCTAGACAAATGATCAAAACCTATATGCCCAAGTCTACGATGCCACAAAACAAGGTCATGAGAATCAGAGGCTACGGACATCTAGGACTGGAAGCGGAAGAAATCTTGAAATTTGCACGTAAGATCTTCTCAAACTGGAGATCTCAAAACAAGCTCACCCGAGGAATCTAGAACTCTACACTCACCTCTCTTAAACCTCACTTCTAGACCCTCATCAAGCGGAGAAAGCAGATAGAAGATTATACCTCACTTACTTACCAAAGCGACGTCTTTTAGCATGAACTTGTCGTTGACGCCAAGACAAAGTGCCCTTTGCGATCCACGGTCAGAGAGGCATCCCCAAATGTAATCAATTCATTGTCGGATGCACGTGTGAGGAGGAGAACCATCTAGAATCTCCGGTCATATGTCGAGAACACCCGGAGTCAACAAGCCACTTGTCCTCCTTCCTCGCACGACGGACCTAAAAGGCACAATCAGAAAACATCCGTGTCTCAAGATGGGGTTAGTGATAAATGAACGAGGAATCCAAAGATCGAGAAGCACGATGTCCGGGAGCAGCAGAGAAATAGTGAAACATGATCAGAATAAAATCATAGGAATGCACATGAGAACCACCTAGACCTCTCCAAACGATCTACCAAAAGATCGATACTCCCCTGTCTAGGTGCTACCCGGTGTCTCTCCTCACGATGTCCTAATCCAACATGCTGCCTAGACCCACTAAAAGAGTCCACAAGGTTCTCTACAAATCTAGGCCTATGTGTGGTGCGATAAACAGGCTGCCTAGCTCTAGAGACTACATCCGAGAAGGGACTCCTCTAATGGATCTTAGGACGCCATCCTCTCTTTTCTCTCAAGTTTAGCTCTCCTAAGCAGAACTCAACAAGATGGCCTTCTTTCTTGCGAGAAGGTGCAATGGTATTGAACCTTTGAGGGGTCATGCATGAATGAGTGAAAGCACCTTTCTTGCCGTAAAGAGTTTGAGCAAAACCACGGATTTGAAAACAACCCGGATGGCTTAGGAGGTTCTAGCTCAAACAACCCATTCTTCACAACTCTAGCAATCTTGGGTGGGTTTTTCTTGGAATGCTCTAGGGGTTGAAACCTAGACCACTATTTTTCACGCCACCTTGGATTGATCAAGAATCATGTTGAGTTTCTTTTTCCCACTTGAAAATTTCTCAAGAGTCACCTTGAGGTAATCATTCTCTTTCATTAACTCCTCACATCTAGAACACTTGCTAGACTTGATTACCTCATTGCGCTTACTCTTAAGAAGGGCCACTTCCACTTTGAAGGCCTCACAAGACACACAATAGGATTCCTGAATCCTACTCAACTGCTCCTTAAACTTGACTCTAAAAGCCTCTTGTATCTGACTAACCATGGTTTCAACTTCAAAGATTCAAAACACAAGAGTTAGAATCAATAACCTTTTAGAAGCAAGAAAAGACATGGATCTTTCAATTTTAGCCTTTTCTTCCGTGGTCTTGTTTAAGGCTTCAATCTCAATTGTAAGCTTGGGACAATTTTCACAAGATGCAACTCTAGAGTAAATCAATGTTTCTGTCATCTCTTGCATCTTAATCCTATTATCCTTACAATGTGAGCATGTGTGACTAGCATCAAACTTTTGCAATTCTTTTAAGGAACTATCCTATTTTAATTCTAGCAAAGCACAATTAGAGCAAGTTAAAGGAATAGCTTCCATGGCAGTCACATCAAGAGGAATGACATCTAAACAAGCGAGATCTAGACTTGAAAGATTCTAGTTCATCGAGAGCATCTTTTAGTTGATTTGTACAGAGGAATGAGCAGATTTCAAGCTTGTCAAATCTTTAAGCAAGCTAGTGCAGAATCACAAATATCGCAGGATTGATGGATTTAAGCCTAACAACTTCAAGATTCAAATTATCAATCATAATGTCCTCGCTTCCTAATCATTTTTACTTGCTTATGCAATTTCATTCAGACAAGTACCAAAGCCCTTTTCATATCGGCAATAGAAGGGCATACCTCATCGGGATCACTAAAGGATCCTCATCTTTGGAGGAATCATTGTCGTGGTCGTTCTTGGCCATGAAACACATGCGGTGAAGTCATGCGCCTTCTTCTTGCCACGAGAATCACTCTCGTCCTCCGCTTCCGAGTCCACATCGCTCATATTCACATTCTCAAGAGCGGCAGGACCCTACCGACAAACTTTCGATAGTTTGTCTTCTTGGGTTTTGCATCCTCTCACGGGATGTCTTCGTGTCTCCTTCTCCTCCTTGCCCTTTAGCTTGGGGCACTGGAGCGAATGTGGTTTGGCTCACCACATTCAAGCACGTGATAGGTCCACTCCTCCTCCTATTTCTCACCTTGTTGTACGCTCTTGTGAATTTGGTGGAAAGGAGGCTAAGTCATCCTCGGGCAATTTCTCAAGTTGCTCATCACTCAAAGAATGTAAAGCGATAATGAAAAGCCGATGAGCTACAATCAAGAGAATCAAGAGCAACCCTTGGATTTGTCGACCACTAAAGCCATCGACTCTGTCTTGGGAGACGCGAGATAAAGTCAATCTCATGCGTCTTCAACCTTGAGTAGAGCTTATCCATGGTAAGCTCACTCATGATGATGTTGTCATTGATGGAAGTGATCTTCATACCCCGACCTTCACATCAAGAGCACCTGAAGTGGCGTGCATTTTCGACTCGTAAAATACCAAGTCAACAAATGCGGAGATCATGAAGAATTTTAGAGAATCTTCCCACACTCATCCAAAGACTCACCGTGCCTTTGTTCGATCTTCGAGTAAACCTTTTGAGTGGTTCTGTCTCACTTCCTTGATCGCATGGACCCTTCGTGATAATCACAAAGTGTCCGCCAGATCTCGTGAGCGCACCGCAAGTGAGCAACACGCTCAAACTCGGATCGACTAAGGCCTTGGATCAAATAATTCGAGCCTTGTTGTTGGCCTCCACATCCGGAGTGATCGATCGTCATCGGTGGCACGACATAAGGGTTTTTCACCTTTAGCCAAATAAGCGTGCCCTTGAGCCTCGATATACGCTTGCATACGAGCCTTCCAAAGATGCAAAGTCAACTCCCTCAAAAATGTGTGGCTTGGTTGAGTACTTGTCATCGCCATGGCTCCTAAGACCGGTTAAGATCTATAGAAAAGAGCTAACCTGCTCGATACCACTTGTAGGACCGAAAGGCGACTAGGGGGTGAATAGGCGCTTTCAAAACTTTCTCGCCTAAATCAAAACCAACACGAACTTTACTCCTTTAGCTATGAAAGCTAAGAAGTTCAGTGTGCACACAACGGAAGCCTTGTGTTGAATTTGATAAGCCCCTCAACCACTCGACACAAAAAGGAGAAAAGAACTCAATGTTCTTCACTGGACACGGGCGGTCTGACCGGCTACCACGGGCGGTCGGACCGACGGTCATCCAATGATCCGACCAAGCAACTAACCAATGGTCGGACCGGTGGGCGGTTCGACCCGCCAAACCGGTGATCGAATACGGGCGGTCGAACCGCCGTTGAAAGGCCAGTCGGACCGGTAGAGTCCAGTACTGAAAAAACTCCACCCAAATCCAAAGCGAAATTTGATCCAACTTTTGATTCAACCAATAAAACTTGACCAAATTTCTAGCACACCTTCCTAATGATATTAGAGACCTATTTCTAGCAACGATCCGTCAGATCCACTTTGCAGAATCGATCTCTTGAGATTTTACCAAATAGGTGCACAAACCCTAGAAGTGAGAAGATCTTGATTCAAGACTTGCTTGTGCGGGTTTGATGATCTAGATGACTCTAGGAGTAATCACACACATCAAAGCAAGATAAAGTAGGCCAAGAGACCAAGTATGAACCTTTGAATCAAGGAAGCACCAAAAACATCCAAAAGGGAGAAGAACACAAAGGGAGCAATTGATCTTTCAATTAAGCATCACAAGATTGTTCACTCACGATAGATGCTTACAAAGCCTCTCCACAAAGGAGGGCAAGAGCTCAACAAGGAGCACACTCCAAACCCTAGTTCTCCTCTCCTCTCCTCCAAACCCTAGAAAAAGGAAGAAGGGGGCTAAATGAATGCTTGCTTAGGTTTTCCACCTCTCCCCTTCCTATTTATACTAGAGAGCTAGGGTTTCTCTTTTTGGGTCTCTTACACATGGGACCCACACACAATTAACTCTTGAAGCAATCGCCTGCTTCACCACGTGTAGGTTGATCAGCGGTTCTCATCGCGTCACCAAGCCTCTCTTGTCCGAATCCCATCGGAACCTCCCAGGGACTCGCACCGATATCCGCACACCGATCCAACCGGTTCTTCGAACCACCGCTCGATCCATCTTGTCCATCTCGCACCATGCTTGAGTCACACAACCTCACCGGTATCCCCGATCGCTCGACCTCGGCTCTCCAAGCGTAGTCCCGATCCACTCACCGCTGACGTCGCTGACACGCAAGCAAACCGCACAAAGAATAGACAAACAAATCGCTTCCGGAACAAGTTCTTCACAACTTGACCCACGCCGCCCGCAATGCAATATACAACAATAAAGCATTGAAGTTCATAGAATAACACACTCATAACAAACTCAATGCAACACTTGGCTCACTTCCAGTGATCGCCGGCCTGATCGCCTTACGGGCGGTCCGACCGATTTCATCTTGGTCGGACCGCTCCCACAACGGCGGTCGGACCGGTCCAAAAGACTTAGCCAAAATTCAAGTGAGAAATTCAAACCTTCGGAAATTTCAATCGAATAGAACTTTGTTGGGAGCTCCAAAATGATGGGACCACATCCAGAGACTCCTCACTTGCCTACACAACCTATTTTTGGCCCACTCCAAAACCCAACTTTTAAAGCAATGGTCGGACCGCCACCATGGTCGGTCGGACGCTTCCACCAGCGGTCCGACCGCCAAGACAACCTGGTCAGATCGCCTGGCTTCGACGACCTTGGAGCAAACCCGAAAACGCGAGATTTTGCAAACCAATAACGCCATTGCCAATTGACTCATCATCCTGAGATCGTGCACATATCCTCACGATATCCACAGTATCATTGGCCTTGCTGAGTCTTGGACTCACCCTTGCCGTGTTGTTTTTTTAGGTACATTTGTTGTGGACGACATGCATGGGCGGGAGTAGGAATTATCACAGTTGCACACTGGCACTAATAAAGTGAATAAATCATTTAAGTGATAACTTGGACTTTGAATAGCTTTATGTGAGGCTTACTTCCTTACGTTCTATGTCGTGGACAACCTCTATTGGAGTTGGATAGCGTTTTATGGTGATTTCTTTCATGAACATGTTTAGTACGCGCGTTTGGATATTTGCTTATTATTGTTGTTAATTGCGCGAATGTCCTGATAGTTCGATTTACAAAGGAGACTATGCCGAAATTTAGAAAGAAATGTCTTAGTTCCATTTGTAGACTTGTTACGGTGGTAGCATTCCAGGCTCAGGTTGGGCTGGGGTGTTACAGTTGGTATCAGAGCGGGCTTCAGGTCCGTGGTAGCTAAAAAAAGGAAAAAAATTAAATTGGCCCACTGTGCACAGTAGGATGGGAATGGGCAAAGCATTGCATTCACGTTTCTGTTATATCATATTGATGATTGCTGATACTAATTGAGTATGATTGTTTATTTATCGATTATATGATGGTCCTGTAAGGGAATAATCGTTGTCGAGAGGTAAAGTTTGGTTGTGGTCATGGGCATAGTCAAAGTGTGCCACTGTTGGTGGTATGGGATTAGCAATGGTTTTCCTCGAGTAACTTAGTTACCAATGTTGGCGATGATCTCTTGGAGAAGTTTTGTCTTCCTTGAGTCCTGCACTGTGTTCAGTTGTAGCTTTTGCGGTTGATGGACTTTTCTTGGATGGTGGTTACAATGCCGTTGACGGGATTCAAATTGTCTCTATTGGTTCTTTTAAATAAATATTGTTCTTTCGACTATTGAGATACTGTTGGCTACTTGTGAACGTTGTTGTTCTGCAAGGTTGGTCCCTTCATGGGAGTTTTGTCTTCTTGTTGTGAAGCACGGCTCAGTTATTCGCTTGGCATTTTGGGTAGAAGAAAGTATATTTTACAAGTCCTTTAATATGTGAAGTTTCGGTCCATGCACTCTCTTTTCGGGGTAAATGGAGTTTAATGCTTCTTCTTTAGGAAGGAAAGTGTCAAAACCCTTTTGTAACGTTTTGTTGTATTAAGGTAAGAAGTCGTAAGCATGGAAGATAATTGATTTGGTATGAGTACCAAGTTGGGTCAATGGCATGGTACATGATTAATCTTAACTAGTATTTTTGGAAGTGAAATTGATTAAGTTGATGTTGTCGTCTAGTAGTTCTTGATGAATTGTGACTGAAGGCATGTTTTTATCTACTAGAAACTCGAGATTTATTAAGAAGTGTGAGATATTGATGAACTCGTCTGATCATTAATATTGTGGGATTTGATAAATTTCTTAGATAATTTAGAGTATTGGGTTTCAATGGATTAATATAACCATTGGTGATGGTTACGGTAAGGAGGTGTTTGAACGTTGTATTAGAGGACATTAATGCAGAGAATATTGTAAATTGGCTATTTGATGATTATATTTGGTTGCTAGACTTACATATTCTTTAGTATGATTAATTGTTGGAATTGTGTACAAGAGGTGGAAGGGATTGAATATCGGTGAAACTCGAAGTTATGGGAGGAGTTCTAGATAGTTCGTCTACATAGATGACGCGATAAATTTGGTTGTAGTGTTGGTGAGACATTTGATCGATGCAATATTTTGATTCTTGAAATTCTAGTGTGATTCAGGTCAAATCTAAACATGAAGAGGAAGTGTTGAATATGTGGTTGTAAGTATTCATGTGATTCGCAAAGAAAGGGTGGTAGCAATTAAACTTTATAATGAAACCAGTCGGTAACAACGATAGTTGGGATGAAATTGTTGTGTGTTAATATTTGGTGTGGGGCATCACTAAGAGTTGAACGGATGTGATTAAATAAGTGGCTTATGCTTACATAATTGTGGAATCATCGGATAATAGCATGTTCTTGATGAAAGGGTGTTGGTAAAACCTTTTAATTTGTGTAGTGGATGCCTTCTAAAACAAACTAGTTGTGGTAGTAAGGTTGTATGGTTTCGGTATACTCTCATTTTGAATATGGGATGGTAAAGTAGTATGTAACAATTTGGTGAACTTTTGGGGGCTTTATAATGGAAGAGTTGATGATAAGGAATCATGTTGAGAGTGTGTTAGTCTTAATGTTAGTAAGAATATCTGTAAGGGGTTATGACTTGTGGGTGTGGTGACGAATCTTTTAGAAAGGATGTAAGTTGATCGCCTTTTGTAATATCAGTTAAATGCAAGTTTGGAGTTTTGCACTCATGGCCTTTGGTAGTTCCTGAATTATGTGGTAAACTGAAATTTGTTGGGCAAAGCGACATGTCGAAAAGTTCTAATTGGTCCTTGCGTAATTCATGAGGTTTGATCTTAAAGGCTCTTTTGGTTGAGGTGGCAATGTGATTTGTAATCAAAGAAAATTATGTCCTTGTTAAAGGAAAAAAAGTGTAGTAGAAGTATTTGAGATTGGAGTTAAGTTTGGTAACTTGCAACTTATTCAAGTGCGTTGAACTTTTCTTTCGTTGCCGTTTAAAGGCTTCTTGAGTTTCAATGGCAATACTTATTTTGTTGGCGGAAATTTGATATTATCTTCTGGTGGGACTTATGTCCTTATCTCGTGGTCTCATCTTTTGTTTTTACGAGTTCATCGCTATATGACTCTTTCTATTGATCTTGAATCACTTTGTGAATGGAAAACGTTTTTCTAAGTGCTGGAATCATTATTGTTATTTGCCTTTATTTTTGAGAAAGGAATAATGAATTGTTTTACAAAACCTCATAGTGGGTAGAGCAACTGATTGGTGGTAGTCAAGTGAAAGATTTTGTGAGACTCTAGGTGTCAATTTGATTGAGAAGCATTGAGTGATAAGTTGATTTCTTAGAGTAATCCCTGGAGAGGGTTTAACTTAAATAGGAAGTTTTGTCTTTGGGGCTAAACCGATGGTAACATTGTAACTAATAGAACCTATAGTGGTTTGCGGTTAAAGATTATTTGTTCAAGTTGAGTGGAACATTGGAATTGTTGGACGAATGGAAACCCCGTTAGTTCATTAGAGCGATTGGGTACTTTACCAAAGTTGTGTAGGCAAAGTATGAAGGTGTAATTTAATGAGAGTAGGATTAGCGAAGTAATCTAATCGTGATGTCAATTCATCGGATAGTAGGGAGCGTTGAGATGTCGGCAGGTATGCCCTGGCTTTAGTGAATAACCCTCTAGGAGATAGAATTCTTCTAAAATATAAGTTGGTCGAGAAAATATTCACATGTGGACGATAAGGATTGAGTATGTTTGGAATGTGGGAATTTCATTGAATGAATTAGAGGATTCCTCGATGTCTTTACAAGAAGTTGTTGTAGGAGTTTTAGAGGTTGAAATTGGGTTATATTTTTATGCTAGAACCTGGGTTGCCAATGATTATGTGTAACAGTAGTAGAAAGAGCATATTCAGAATGGTGGGATGATCATTGATATAACTCATTTGAGGAATCACATGGGAATGTGTGAGGCGATATCCAAGTAATTCATTATTAAAGGATTGAAGTGACGTGTTTATGTGTGAAGGTCCATTTTGGGAAAAGGTATAGTATTGACTAAGAAACATTTGTTCATTGCTGAGAAGATACTACAGTTTTTAGAAAAAAAATTATGAGGTCACTTTTGCCTTTTCCGTTGTCAACTATCCAACATCTCCTATTATTGTGCATACTATTTTACAAATAGCTACTCAATTGAAAATGTATGAAAATGACTTAATTTTACGTGAGGCTATTGTTGCTATGAAAACTAAATACCTTAAATATTGGAGAAAAATCCCTTTCCTATATGCATTTGTATTTATTTTAGATCCTATATGTAAAATTGAAGCATTTGCTAATGTTCTCGATCTTCTTAGTGATGCTACATGGCTAGACTATTTTAACTATTTTGCAAAAGTTCATTCTCGATTACACGAGATTTACCAAATATATGAAAATAAGTTATGGGGAGTTCGCTTGCAATGACCTCCAGTAGTCCCCACCTTAAGTAGTAAGATAAATATGTGGGGCACGATCTTTGGTGGCTTTTCCTCCAAGTCCAGGTCTTCTTCTTCTACAGTGTCGCCTGCTCCACTAAGAACAACCCCAAGGAATAAGAAACTATCCACCTATTTAGACAGTGATACGGTGGATTTTAACTCATAAGGCTTCAAAAAGTTGCAATAGTGACATACCCATAAGTTAACATATCTCATGCTATACATACTTGCACGTGATGTGTTAACTGTTCATATCTCAACGGTTTCCCCCCGAGTCTGCTTTCAGTCTTTCTAGAAGAATATTGGAGGCAAGAAGAATACGTCTCATGAGTGAGATGGTGGAGATACTTCTAACCGTGAAGGACAGAGAACAAGCTGATTCGCGAACACAACACTCTATGAAAAATTCATAGTTGTCGGACATGTTCGAAAATATGAACCTCGACAATGACACTTAGAACAAAGATGTATATAGAGTTATATGTTGTACTCTTTTTTCTTTGCCAAGGTGTTATATTGTTGAGTTTTTACTTAGCAAAGGTTTTAACAAGGCAACCATTTCAATATTATTAAAGCTTTTTATTACATTTTCAATATGCTTGTCTCATTTTTTATAACTTTCATATGTATTTATGAATTCTAGATTTTCCTATTTTTTAAAATTTTCTTTTTTCAATTTTCTTTTTCTTTTTGCATTTTCTCTGATTTTTAAAAAATTGGGTTAAGTGGGCCGTAAACGGCCCGACGGGCCAAACGGGTTCGTGCCGGCACGGCATGGCATGACCGCCCCTTCAGTCCATGCTTGGGCCGTCATCCAGGCACGTGGGCTGGCCTGATACGACATAATTATTTCACGGGCCGAAATGCGTAGTGCTTGTGCCGCCCATTTGGCCACGTCTACTTGGAATAGATCCATTTCGCATCACTAAGCTTAATGTTGGTGAAGTTTTAGTCACTTGAGTAGAGTCGGTTAGCCAGTTTAGTTATTTTTTATATCTTTCAAATGCTATCGAGTTTGTTATTGAAATTTTATATGGCTCTAGAATATGACATCCCCTACATTTCTGAATTTATTTTAGGATGTTTTAAGTTATTTGTTTGACTGGCCAAGGTATGGTATTTATCCTAAAACTTACCCATACATTTTCCATTTATTTTTCCAAATTGTATAGGAAAAAGTCTACTTTTCAACCATCAACTACCGCCCAAGTTCACCTTTTCGACCTCAAATCATTTGATTTGGAACCTCTAAATATTGAAACCAATGCAACTGACCCCCAACCCATCCAACCCCGGGTTTGACTGACATGGCACCTATGTCAAAATTATGCATACGTGGATGCCACCTCTCAACCAACACGTCATCTCTCACAACAATCTCCTGAGTCAATAAAAAAAGATGAGGGGTCCACAAGTCAGTCCCTAAAAATATCTTCTTCCACCCCTTCTTCTTCCTGCCTCCCTCTCTCCATATGTATCCCTCTCACGCCTCCACGCAGCTCTACCTCTATCATGGCCTCCACTGGTCCACGCTCGCCGGCCATCCCCTCCCATGCCACACTACCGCCACGCATGCCAACCTCTCCCTCGCCAATGACCCCACCCTCCTCCTCGCCTCCCCACTGCCACCCTCGCCGGTCGCCTCCCACCCGACCTCGGTACCTTCTTCTCCCTCACCTCCCTCTACCTCGCTGCCAACTCCCTTTCCGGGCCCATCCCCCTCGAGCTCGGCAACGTGCCCGCACTCTTCGACCTCGACCTCGCTGGCAATGCCCTCTCCGGTGCTATCCCAACGCCGGTGTCCATCGGGTGGGCACAAGGGAGGTGGAGGCGGAACATGATAAGGAGTGCGGCGGAGGAGGGTGTAGAGATAGACGAAGGCGGCGAGGGAAAGCTAGTGGTGCTCTAGGGTGGGGATCACCTCCTCGACGCCAATGCCACCTCCCGATCGACTAGCAGGAGAAAGCATCAGCAACAGCTAAGGTGAGCGATTAATCGAGTCCTCGTCATATAGGTGTGAGCTCTGCGGTGCAGCAACATGGTGTACTACAGCGCCGATGAGGCCACGCTTTGCTGGGGCTGCGACATATAGATACACACCACACCAACTTCCTCGTGGCGCACAAGGGCGAGAAGGAGGTGGTCGTGGAGGATGACGATGAGGAGGACAATGAGCAAGAGGGGGAGGAGGAGAACTAGGGTGTGTCGTGGGCGGAGGAAGCAGAGGCCACCCTGCCGCTTGTCATGAGCTCCACGTCAAGCAGCAGTCGCGAGGCTGTTGCTAACGATGTGAATGTCACCGAGCGTGCAAAGGTGTCACCTTTACCTCGAAGGGTGTCGCGCACAATAGGTGCGAGTTGCTGGACATCATCTACGGGTATTGCAAGGAGGTGCTCGACCAGCTACCGTTGGAGGAGATGCTGACGCTGGCCCCATGCCTCCTCAACAATGGCATCTACTTAGGCTTCTCCCACCTCGTCACCAAAATCATTGCCAACACCATCTCCTTCCTTGCCGAGAAATAGGGTGAGGGATCCTGACCTATGTGTGGCGAGCCCTAGCCCAATGGGCCAATAAGAGGAATAGGAAGGTGAAGGGAAAAATGTCAGAGGAGGCAAAAACGAGAGAGGAGGTCCTCTCTAAGATCGCCACTAGCGCCGGCGATGCCCTCCCCCTCTCTCCGCATTTTGAAAAGGAAGAAATGGTGCTTTGTGGATGACGTGGACGGTGGCATGGATGCACACGAACATTAATGTGGATGCTATGTATTACTAGAGTCCACGTAAGTGAAAACCACCGTCGTGTCAGCCAAAATCACGATGGTTTCGGGTCAAAGTTGTGTTTTGCACCAGTATTGATAGTTAAGGGTTGTGTTTCAAACAATTTTAGAGTTCGAGGTTGAAAAAGTGGACTCGGGCAATAAATGATGTAGGACCGGAAAGGCGACTAGGGGGGGGGGGGTGAATAGGCGCTTTCAAAACTTTCTCACCTAAATCAAAACCAACACGAACTTTACTCCTTTAGCTATGGAAGCTAAGAAGTTCAGTGAGCACACAACGGAAGCCTTGTGTTGAATTTGATAAACCCCTCAAGCACACGACACAAAAGGAGAAAAGAACTCAATGTTCTTCATCGACACGGCGGTCCGACCGGCTACCACAAAGCGGCTCGGACCGACGGTGATCCAATGGTCGACCGGCAACTAACCAAATGGTCGGACCGGTGGATACGGTTCGACCCGCCAAACCAATGGTCTCGAATACGGCGGTCGAACCGCCGCTGAAAGGTCGATCGGACCGGTAGAGTCCAAGATCTTGAAAACTCCACCCAAAACCAAAACGAAATTTGATCCAACTTTTGATTCAACCAATGAAACTTGACCAAATTTCTAGCACACCTCCCTAATGATATTAGAGATCTATTTCTAGCGACGATCCGTCAGATCCACTTCGCAGAATCGATCTCTCGAGATTTTATCAAAGAAGTGCTCAAACCCTAGAAAAGAGAAAGACTTGATTCACGACTTGCTTGTGGGGGATTGATGATCTAGATGACTCTAGGAGTAATCCCATACATCAAAGCAAGATAAAGAAGGCCAAGAGACCACGCATGAACCTTTGAATCAAGGAAGCACCAAAAACATCCAAAAGAGAGAAGAACACAAAGGGAGCAATTGAACTTTCAATTGAGCATCACAAGATTGTTCATTCACAATAGATGCTTACAAAGCCTCTCCACCAAGGAGGGCAAGAGCTCAACAAGGAGCACACTCCAAACCCTAGTTCTCCTCTCCTCTCCTCCAAACCCTAGAAAAAGAAGAAGGGGGCTAAAATGAATGCTTGCTTAGGTTTTCCACCTCACCCCTTCCTATTTATACTAGAGAGCTAGGGTTTCCCTTTTTGGGTCACTTACACATGGGACCCACACACACAAATAACTCTTGAAGCAATCGCCTGCTTCACCACGTGTAGGTTGATCAGCGGTTCTCATCGACGCCAAGCCTCTCTTGTCCGAATCCCATCGAACCTCCCAGAGACTCGCATCGATATCCGCACCACCGATCCAACCAATTATTTCAACCAATTGTTCGATCCATCTTGTCCATTCTCGCACCATGCTTGAGTCACACAACCTCACCCGGTATCCCCGATCGCTCGACCTCGGCTCTCCAAGCGTAGTCCCGATCCACTCGCCGCTGACGCCGCTGACTCGCAAGCCACCGCACAAAGAATAGACAAACAAACCGCTTCGGAACAAGTTCTTCTCAACTTGACCCACGCTCGGCCTGCAATGCGATATACATCAATAAAGCATTGAAGTTCATAGAATCACACACTCAAAATCAACTCAATGGAACACTTGGCTTTCATTCAAGATCGCCGGTCCGGCCGCCCCATAGGGCGGTCGACCGATTCATCGATCGGACCGCTCCCATCACGGCGGTCGGACCGGTCCAAAGGACTTAGCCAAAATTCAAGCGAGAAATTCAAACCTTCTCGAAATTTCAATCGAATAGAACTTTTGTTGGGAGCTCCAAAATGATGGGACCACATCCGTGAGACTCTAACTTGCCTACACAACCTATTTTTGGCTCACCCAAAACCCAACTTTCAAATCGGCGGTCGGACCGCCACCATGGCCGGCCGGATCGCTTCCACGGCGGTCCGACCGCCAAGACAACCGGTCCGACCGCCATGGCTTCGACAAATTTTGGAGCAAACCCAAAACGCGAGATTTTGCAAACTAATAACGCCATTGCCAATTGACTCATCATCCCGAGATCGTGCACATATCCTCACGATATCCACAATCTCCCCTTGATGAACACATTGGCAATTTTCAAGAAAATGTGGTTTTTCAAAATGAAAAGTAAAATTCGCTGTGATAAAGGCACAACTTGGTCCATAAGCAACAAAAAGCCTAGGAACCACCAAGTCGGCTTCGTAATAGTGTAAGCAAGTGAGATAAGGCATTGAAAGCACAAAAGGATTCAAATTCGTAAAGTAGCCAAAAATCTCACTAAGGTCCATTTGAAAAACAAAATGTTCTATTTGACCTTTGATCATTGTGAGTATTCTTCAATTGCAAATCAAATAAGATAAGACAATGAAATCCAGAAACTCAACTCACCATGATCACAGATTTTCAAAACAAAATTTTTATTTTATGAAGTTCTTTTATATTAAACCTTGAGTATGAAACCAAAAGCTCCAACATTATTAACATCATTTTCTTCACAATCTTTCTCCCCTTTGACAATGAATTCATCAAGATGCATGAAAAGAAAGAGCATGAAGGAATGACTTTATTTTGAATTTTAGTGAAAAGGAGCCATGACCATTATACATATAGACAAGACAAGTATTATACCAAGCCATATAAGGAGAAGACGCTATATTCAATCATGGCAAAACGTAATCGCAAAGCTAAAACCAAGATAGCGTAAACTGAGATTAACAGTAATTGAAATCATGAAAGGTTGCTCAAAATCATAGATCCACTCAAAGCAACCAAAAATGAGTCAAGCCATGTCTATAAGTAAAAAGAGACTCAAAATAAGAATTGAGGCATTTTGAGCATTAAGAAAATTCTTTTGAAGCAAAGCTCAAGCACTTAGCCCTTTTGGGCAATTTCTCTTTTCTTTCTCCCTTTTTTTGTTGTGCTAGATCTCAAGCCTTGCGACCATCTCAAGCGATAAGCTTAAAAGAATGATCTAGGTCATCCAAAACTCCCCGAGTTCATGCCTAGTGCAATGGCAAGCCGTCTCATGAGAAAGGATTGGTGAGATCGCTTTTTCGCATTTAAAATCTCATTTTTCATTTGCTTGACTTAATAAGATAAAAGCTCATTTTTCAACTCAGAATAAGTTCAAGACTCAATTCAACTTGTAAGACATGGCGAGAATCATAAGTGGATCACTAGAGCAAAACTAGTCACAAGATCCAACAAGACATGATTTGATTCAAATTTCTCACAGATATAAAGCTAGCAAGTCAAAAGCTAAGCCACACACGAAGAGCCATAAAAGAGGTCTAGCAGACTATCACTCGATATGACAAGGTATAGAATATGAGAACAAGTCATACAAAGATAATAATCAAAGCTCCACTGATTTTATTACACAATGCAAGACAAATGAAATGAAACATGCATTATGATACAATGAATGCAAAAAGAGCAACTTCCCCCTCAAAACAGCCCAATAGGACTAATAACCCCTAACTCTCCCCGCAAAGCAGCAAAACGCGAAGAGTCAAGAGCCTTAGTGAAAATATCGCAAGTCGTTGCTCGACTCTACAAAATGAAGCACAACATCACCTTTCTCAACATGGTCTCTCGGAAAATGAAATCGAATGTCAATGTGTTTAGTCCTGGAATGTTGCACTGGGTTTTTGGCAATATTAATTGCAGAAGTGTTGTCACAGAAAAGAGGAACACTTCCCAAAGATAACCCATAGTCTCGCAGCGTGGACAAAATCCAGAGAACCTGAGAGCAGCCACTGGCGGCAGCTACATACTCGGCCTCGGTGTGGGATCAGGCAATGTAAGACCTTTTCGAAGACCAAGAAACAAGTGATGTGCCCAAGAAATGACAAGTGCCAGAAGTACTCTTCCTATCAACTCTACACCCGCGAAATCAGCATCAGAAAATGCTCGAATTGAAAGAGCCAAGAAGAAGAATACGAGTCCAAAATCAAGCATATCTTGAAGATACCAAGATGCGCGACGCTTGACGATGAGAAGCACGAGGAAGCTCGAATCGAGCGCATGACATACGGCGAATTGTATGTCGGCCTCGATTTGTAAGATAGAGGAGGAGCCAATCATCTGCGGTACTCCTTCCGTCCACGGACTCTCCATCCTCATCGGTGTCCAAAGACGGTGGTTGTTGCAATGGGAGTAGACATTGGCCTCTCGCTTCCCATATTGAAGCGCCAAGAAGGTCCTTTGTATACTTACTCGTGGACGAAGGTGCCTTCTTTCGCTTGCTTGATTTGAAGACCAAGGAAGAATGTCACTCTCCCATCATGCTCATCTCGAATTCACCGCTCATAGAATCAAAATCTAGACACCAAAGCATGAGAGGAACCACCAAAATAATATCATCCACATATATTTGAACCAACAAGAAATCAACGCCATGCCGAGAGTGAACAAGGTTTTATCAACCATTCCCATTTTGAAATCATTTTGAAGCAAGAAACTCTTAAGCTGTCATACCAAGCTCTAGGAGCTTGTTTCAATCCATACAGGCTTTAGAGAGTTTAAAAACATGGTTTGGGAATTTTTGATTTTCAAACCTGTGAGGTTGCTTGACAAAGACCTCTTCTTCTATGAAGCCATTCAAGAAAGCACTTTTAACATCCATTTGAAAAAGCTTGAAACCCTTGGATGTTGCAAATGCTAAAAGAATGCGAATGGCCTCCAATCTAGCTCTTTGGAGCAAAAGTCTCCTCAAAGTCTAAGCCCTCACTGAATAACCTTGAGCAACAAGTCTAGCCTTATTGTAACAACCAATCCATCCTCACTTTGCTTATTTTTAAAACCCATTTTGTTCCAATAACATGAGAATCAAGGTCGCTCAACTAAAAACCGGACTTTGTTTCTTTCAAAATTTTCAAGCTCTTCATGCATGGCATTGACCCAAGAGGCATCAAATAAAGCATGGGTGATATCTCGGGGTTCAAAAGAAGCGACAAAAGCGTAATGTGCATGGGAATCGGGAGAATAAACCCGAGCGAGTGACTCGCTCTTGAAGATCCCCAATCATCTGCTCAGAGGATGTTGTCGCCGAATGCGAAGAGGTGCTCTGGTGCGTATGGCCTCTACCCCATGAGTTGTGGAGGTAGGAACAGAGCCACTCGGATCGTCGGTGGGGATAGGAGGCGGCCGCTCACCGACATCAAGTAGTAGTAGTGCTCTCCACCCTCTCGTGAGGTAGCAGGAGGATGGTTTGGGTCTTCATCCTCGTAATCATCATCGACGAAGATGCTTTCTTGGGTTTGTAAACTGTGTACCAAGCATCGGGTCTAGTACTGTGACTAGCCTCATCAAAAGTGACTTCGCAAGTCTCAACAATTTTGTTAGTATCAACATTAAAAACACGATAGCCACGAGAATGAGCAGATATCCAAGAAATATGCCATCAAAACATCTAGACTCAAATTTATCAAGATTTCCATGTTTAAGAATGAAGCACTTGCAACCAAAAATCTTGAAATGAGAGACCTTGGGAGAATGACCAAATCTAAGCTCATAAGAAGTCTTCCCAACCACGATCTCAAGAAAACCCTATTGGAGATATAACAAGCAAGAGAGATCGCCTCATTTCAAAATCTCCTAGGAGTAGAATGCTCATCTAGCATGGTCCGAGCCATCTCTACAAGGGTTCTGTTCTTCCTTTCTACAACACCATTCTCACGAGGAACTCTAGGAGAAGAAAATCGATGCTCAATTCCCTATCGTACAGAAGGTAGAAAAAGAAGAATTCTTGAACTCTGTCCCATTATCACTCCTAATGGCTCTCAAAGCTCGTGTATAACAACAAAGAATTCTAAGGACCAAATCTTTAAAGAATCCAAATGCTTCGTCCTTAGAAGCAAGAAAATAAACCCATGAATACCGGAGTAATCATCCACAACCACAAGCACATACCATTTCCCACCATTGATCGAACTCTAGAAGGACCAATCAGATCTAAGTGAAGAAGTCTGTCCCAGTCCATCACCATTACCAAAGTAAGAGGTGGGTGGGAAGCAGACACCATCTTACCATGTCTACTGTGGAGAGCACACAAGATCTCTGATGACCTTCAAATTTAGGCAAACCTCTAATCAAGTCCTTGCAATCGACTCTAGACAAATGATCAAAACCTATATGCCCAAGTCTACGATGCCACAAAACAAGGTCATGAGAATCAGAGGCCACAAGACACCTAGGACTAGAAGGTAAGAAATGTCAAATTTGCACGTAAAATCTTCTCAAACTGAGATCTCAAAAACAAGCTCACCGAGGAATCTAGAACTCTACACTCACCTCTCTTAAACCTCACTTCTAGACCCTCATCAAGCGGTGAGAAACAGATAGAAGATTATACCTCACTTACTTACCAAAGCGACGTCTTTTAGCATGAACTTGTCGTTGACGCGACAAGTGCCCTTTGCAATACGGTCCCAGAGAAGCATCCCCAAATGTAATCAATTCATTGCCGGATGCACGGTGAGGAGGAGAACCATCTAGAATCTCCGGTCATATGTCGAGAACACCCGAGTCAACAAGCCACTTGTCCTCCTTCCTCGCACGACGGACCTAAAAGGCACAATCGAAAACATCCGTGCCTCAAGATCAAGTTAGTGATAAATGAACGAGGAATCCAAAGATCGAGAAGCACGATGTCCGGGAGCAAAGAGAGAAATAGTGAAACATGATCAGAATAAAATCATAAGAATGCACATGAGAACCACCTAGACCTCTCCAAACGATCTACCAAAAGATCGACACTCCCCTGCCTAGGTGCTACCCTGTCTCTCCTCACGATGTCCTAATCCAACATGCCGCCTAGACCCACCAAAAGAGTCTACAATGTTCTCTACAAATCTAGGCCTATGTGTGGTGCGATAAACAGTCGCCTAGCTCTAGAGACTACATCCAAGAAGGGACTCCTCTAATGGATCTTAGGACGCCATCCTCTCTTTTCTCTCAAGTTTTGCTCTCCAAGGTAACTCAACAAGATGGCCTTCTTTCATGTAGGTGCAATGGTATCGACCTTTGAGGGTCTGCATGCATGAGTGAAAGCACCTTTCTTGCCGTAAAGAGTTTGAGCAAAACCACCGGATTTGAAAACAACCCTGATGGCTTAGGAGGTTCTAGCTCAAACAAACCATTCTTCACAACTCTAGCAATCTTAGGTGGGTTTTTCTTGGAATGCTCTAGGGGTTGAAACCTAGACCACTATTTTTCACGCCACCTTGGATTGATCAAGAATCATGTTGAGTTTCTTTTCCCACTTGAAAATTTCTCAAGAGTCACCTTGAGGTAATCATTCTCTTTCATTAACTCCTCACATCTAGTACACTTGCTAGACTTGATTACCTCATTGCGCTTACTCTTAAGAAGGGCCACTTCCACTTTGAAGGCCTCACAAGACACACAATAGGATTCTGAATCCTACTCAACCGCCTCCTTAAACTTGACTCTAAAAGCCTCTTGTATCCGACTAACCATGGTTTCAACTTCAAAGATTCAAAACACAAGAGTTAGAATCAATAACCTTTTAGAAGCAAGAAAGACATGGATCTTTCAATTTTAGCCTTTTCTTCCGTGGTCTTGTTTAAGGCTTCAATCTCAATTGTAAGCTTGGGACAATTTTCACAAGATGCAACTCTAGAGTAAATCAATGTTTCGTCATCTCTTGCATCTTAATCCTATTATCCTTACAATGAGAGCATGTGTGACTAGCATCAAACTTTTGCAATTCTTTTAAGGAACTATCCAATTTTAATTCTAGCAAAGCACAATTAGAGCAAGTTAAAGGGATAGCTTCCATGGCGGTCACATCAAGAGGAATGACATCTAAACAAGCAGATCTAGACTTGAAAGATTCTAGTTCATCGAGAGCATCTTTTAGTTGATTTGTGACAGAGGAATGAGCGATTTCAAGCTTGTCAAATCTTTAAGCAAGCTAGTGCAGAATCACAAATATCGCAGGATTGATAGATTTAAGCCTAACAACTTCAAGATTTAAATTATCAATCATAATGTCCTCGCTTCCTAATCATTTTTACTTGCTTATGCAATTTCGCTCAAAGAAGCACCAAAGCCCTTTTCATATCGGCAATAGAAGGGCATACCTCATCGATCACTAAAAGGATCCTCATCTTTGGAGGAATCATTGTCGTGGTCGTTCTTGGCCATGAAACACATGCCGTGAAGTCATGCGCCTTCTTCTTGCCACGAGAATCACTCGCCGCCCTCCGCTTCCGAGTCCACATCGCTCATATTTACATTCTCAAGAGCGGCAGGACCCTACCGACAAACTTTCGATAGTTTGTCTTCTTGGGTTTTGCATCCTCTCCGGGATGTCTTCGTGTCTCCTTCTCCTCTTTGCCCTTTAGCTTGGGGCACTTGGAGCGAATGTGGTTTGGCTCACCACATTCAAGCACGTGATAGGTCCACTCCTCCTCCTATTTCTCACCTTGTTGTACGCTCTTGTGAATTTGGTGGAAAGGAGGGCTAAGTCATCCTGCAATTTCTCAAGTTGCTCATCACTCAAGGAATGTAAAGCGATAATGAAAAGCCGATGAGCTAAAATCAAGAGAATCAAGAGCAACCCTTGGATTTGTCGACCACTAAAGCCATCGACTGTCTTGGGAGACGCGAGATAAAGTCAATCTCATGCGCCTTCAACCTCGAGTAGAGCTTATCCATAGTAAGCTCACTCATGACAAATGTTGTCATTGATGGAAGTGATCTTCATACCCTGCACCTTCACATCAAGAGCACCTAAGTCGGGCGTGCATTTTCGCACTCGTAAAATATCAAGTCAACGGTGCGGAGATCATGAAGAATTTTAGAGAATCTTCCCACAGCTCATCCAAAGACTCACTGTGCCTTTGTTCGATCTTCGAGTAAACCTTTTGAGTCGGTTCGTCTCACTTCCTTGATCGCAGTGGACCCTTCGTGATAATCACAAAGTGTCCGCCAGATCTCGTGAGTAGACCGCAAGTGAGCAACACGCCAAACTCGGATCGACTAAGGCCTTAGATCAAATAATCCGAGCCTTGTGTTGGCCTCCACATCCGAGTGATCGATCGCCACCTACGGTGGCACGACATAAGGGTTTTTCACCTTAGCCAAATAGCGTGCCCTTGAGCCTCGATATACGCTTGCATACGAGCCTTCCAAAGATGCAAAGTCAACTCCTCAAAATGTGTGGCTTGGTTGAGTACTTGTCACGCCATGGCTCCAAAGACCTGTTAAGATCTATAGAAGAGAGCTAACTGCTCGATACCACTTGTAGGACCGAAAGGCGACTAGGGGGTGAATAGGCGCTTTCAAAACTTTCTCACCTAAATCAAAACCAACACGAACTTTACTCCTTTAGCTATGGAAGCTAAGAAGTTCGGTGAGCACACAACGGAAGCCTTGTGTTGAATTTGATAAACCCTCAAGCACACGACACAAAAGGAGAAAAGAACTCAATGTTCTTCATCGACACGCGGTCGGACCGGCTACCACAGCGGTCGGACCGACGGTGATCCAAGCCGTCCGACCGCAACTAACCAATGGTCGGACCGGTGGATACGGGTTCGACCCGCCAAACCAATGGATCTGAATACAGGCGGTCGAACCGCTGAAAGGTCGGTCGGACGGTAGAGTCCAAGATCAAAACTCCACCTAAAACCAAAACGAAATTTGATCCAACTTTTGATTCAACCAATGAAACTTGACCAAATTTCTAGCACACCTCCCTAATGATATTAGAGATCTATTTCTAGCGACGATCCGTCAGATCCACTTCGCAGAATCGATCTCTCGAGATTTTATCAAAGAAGTGCTCAAACCCTAGAAAAGAGAAAGACTTGATTCACGACTTGCTTGTGGGGGATTGATGATCTAGATGACTCTAGGAGTAATCCCATACATCAAAGCAAGATAAAGAAGGCCAAGAGACCACGCATGAACCTTTGAATCAAGGAAGCACCAAAAACATCCAAAAGAGAGAAGAACACAAAGGGAGCAATTGAACTTTCAATTGAGCATCACAAGATTGTTCATTCACAATAGATGCTTACAAAGCCTCTCCACCAAGGAGGGCAAGAGCTCAACAAGGAGCACACTCCAAACCCTAGTTCTCCTCTCCTCTCCTCCAAACCCTAGAAAAAGAAGAAGGGGGCTAAAATGAATGCTTGCTTAGGTTTTCCACCTCACCCCTTCCTATTTATACTAGAGAGCTAGGGTTTCCCTTTTTGGGTCACTTACACATGGGACCCACACACAAATAACTCTTGAAGCAATCGCCGCTTCACCACGTAGGTTGATCACGGTTCTCATCGACGCCAAGCCTCTCTTGTCCGAATCCCATCGAACCTCCCGAGACTCGCATCGATATCCGCACCACCGATCCAACCAATTGCTTCAACCACCTGCTCGATCCATCTTGTCCATTTCGCACCATGCTTGAGTCACACAACCTCACCCAGATCCCCGATCGCTCGACCTCGGCCTCCAAGCGTAGTCCCGATCCACTCACCGCTGACGCCGCTGACTCGCAAGCCACCGCGCAAAGAATAGACAAACAAACCGCTTCCGGAACAAGTTCTTCTCAACTTGACCCACGCCGCTCAAGCAATGCGATATACATCAATAAAGCATTGAAGTTCATAGAATCACACACTCAAAATCAACTCAATGGAACACTTGGCTTTCATTCAGGATCGCCGGCCCGATCGCCCCATAGGGCCGGCCCGACCGATTCATCTTGATCGGACCGCTCCCATCACGGCGGTCGGACGGTCCAAAGGACTTAGCAAAATTCAAGCGAGAAATTCAAACCTTCGAAATTTCAATCGAATAGAACTTTTGACCGAGCTCCAAAATGATGGGACCACATCCAGAGACTCCCTAACTTGCCTACACAACCTATTTTTGGCTCACCCAAAACCCAACTTTCAAATCAGCGGTCGGACCGCCACCATGGTCGGTCGGATCGCTTCCACGGGCGGTCCGACCACCAAGACAACCGGTCAGACGCCAAGGCTCGACAATTTTGGAGCAAACCCAAAACGCGAGATTTTGCAAACCAATAACGCCATTGCCAATTGACTCATCATCCTGAGATCGTGCACATATCCTCACGATATCCACAAATGATATTTGAAAAGTGAACTTTTTCCTATTGTATATAAACGAAGAAGCCAATTTTGCCTAAAAAAACCATCCGGTTGGATGGAAACGGAAACAGAGAAAGAATACCACAAGCTAGGCACGCAGCTGTAGAGAAATAGTACTCTTAAGGTATACCGCTTGAGGAGGCAACAATGTGATAGGATATAACCATGCGATCCAACCCATCCAATGACTCATACAAGGCTAGGAGCCTAGGACTCAACCCACTCCTACAACGAATCCTATAGATGTCTCTCTATCTTGACAATTCTTGGTCTCTCTCCAAATATTAGTGGCGGCGCCGACAGATTCGAGCCCCTCGACGGCGAAGCGAAAGCAAAGCAACGATGGATCCTTGAATCCTACGCCAGAGAGGAAGCCGAGGAGGGACGGTGAGGGGCAGCAGACTGCTCGGTGTCATCGTGGATCGATTGGGGTGGAGATCAAGCTGGAGTAATAGGACGCCGAATCGAGCGATGGAAGCTCAATGGCGCCGAACCTAGGATGGTGAGACTTCACCGAGGCATCACGGATCCAAGGCCGCAAATCTTAAATGGAGATGAGTATTAGAGGAATTCCTTGTCAGATATGTTGGGTGTGTTGATTTTTGTCCAATCTTTTGAGTTGAATCTTCTAAAACTTGAAACTCTTTTGAAACTTTTGTCCAAATCAAGTTTCGCATAACAATCAGAACTTCAAACTCCTTTGAAACCTTCTCAAGCTCACTTGAAACCTTTCAAGCTCACTTGAAACCTTTTCAAACCTTGAAATCTTTTTCAAACTTCTAATACTTGCGCCTAGAACACCAAACTCATTTGAAACTACACTTGGTGTTCAAATTTAAAAGCATGTGGAGTCAAACCTTAAAAGTGTGTTGGTATGTTTTGTTGATCGGATCATGCGCGTCTCAGATGAGTGGATGCAAATTTTAGGGTGTTTAGTTGATCGATCGGATGGGTGAGGCAGACTCAAGACTTGCAAGACTCCCTCCGAGCCTCGCCCAAGGGAAACGCGAGGAGTAGAGGTGGTCAAATGGGACGTACCTCGCGGCCGGCCCAAAGCACGATACTATTGGCCCAGCCCAAATATACGTCGAGCTGTGCTTGGGTAGCGACCTCGGCCTAGCATGGAACACATAGTATCATGCCTCGCACAACGGTATGCGTGGTGGCTCACGCGTAGGTGGCGGAGGCGGAGACTGTGGCTCCCACGGTGGCGCGCGATGGAGGTGGCGGTGATGCGTGGCAGAGGATGTGGTGCACGCGTAGGTGGCAGAGGCGACACGCGGCGGAGGTGGTAGCGACGCTCGACGGTGGATGTGGTGACAGCTGTGCGAGGCAGAGGAGGAGGTGGTGGCGGTGCTCGTAGGCAGCACGTGGGAAAGATCTTTATCTAGCTAGGCTACACGAGTTTATCCCAACTTGTTAGACTAATTATGCCCAAACCAACAAGACATGACCTGCTTAGCTAGCCGGCCAGACACCCATTTGGCCACCGAGGAGGCTACTTTGTCGTCACCAAAGCCATGTCCAGCCGGGTGAACGTGTGGAATCAGCTCACCTCCTCCCTACCATTTGCACGAGCATTGTTCTCATTCCTCTCTCGCTCCCCATCTTGCCCTGCAGCATCGCCGCCCAACTTGTTGCAAAGAAAAGACGGATCTCGGCTCTGTTATGACCAAATGACTCCCCATGCTACCTCGGTTGCATTTCGACTTGATTTCACATCTTCTTGCTCTCGGTTGGAACCCTAGCTCGACCTTGGCGCCACGACAGGTGCGGCAGTGGCTTGTCGAGGAGTCCTCGATGGACTCTGTGAGGTGGAGGCGCTTGGATCCGAGGCCGACACAACCGCCGCCATGGAAGAAGCGCAACTGTGGGAGGTTCTTGCCAGAGAATAAGTCGAGTCGGGACCCAATTCACAAGCAAGCACACCGCGCTGCCCAATTCCGTAAGTGCCCAACCCCGTGTCGTGGCAAGCTCTCCCACCACCACCATAGCCCTAGCTTGCCCAACGCACCGGTTGTTCCTTCCACACCTCCAATGTCAATACACAACAAATGGTTGAATTTGATACTAGCCTGCTACATTATTTTTTTGGTCACAACTTCTAGATATGATTGAAAATTTTCTCATTGTTCATTGTATCGTAGGATTATAGGATTGATTTGCAATCTTCCATTTATAGTTGCAACAATCTTAAGCCACTTGCTTGGTTAGGTGGCTTTGCAAGAACGATTTTTTAAATAATATTATTTTAATAAATAATATTAAAAATAAATAGCAAACCAATTACAAAAATGGTGTAGCTATGTCACCCACCAAACAGGGCATTTAATGTCTAGTCGTTGGATCCACCGCCTATCGTCATTCCAAATGGCAATTGCTTGGAATTGTGTGCCAATCACCATTTGGAATGACGATAAGAACCTACGCCTCCATGTTGCCATTCCAAATGGCGACAGTAGATAGACTATAAAAATTCCCAAAAATTCGGTCAAAAGGTCACTTTTATTAAGAGGAAATGAGAAAAGGGACAGAAGGAAGAGGAGGAAAGGGGAAAAGTGACTTAGTGAAGCACTGTTAATTCGTAGCAGGGGAGGGAGAGAGTGAGGAACGGATCCGGTCGCCCACCTTATAGGTAAATATTCTTGTAACTTTGTATATAAATTCGAAACCCTAGTGTAACACACTGGCTATTCGGAAACCAAGATGTTACCTAAAGGACTAACATACAACCAGATTGTGGAAGAATTTAAACTTAAACTCATCTAAGTACATAAAGGGACCAACTTTAATAGTAGCATGGCAAGAATAAAGACTGAATTCAAGAAACAGAATCAAGAAATAGTTGAAGTGATCCACTAGCATCATTTAACAAGAAGACATAACGAGGAGAGAAATATCATGCAGTAGAAAACTTATTTATTACAGTTTCTCAATTACTACTGAAAAACATATTCGACACTATTAATGAAAGTAAAATGTAGTGAACTGTGTGATACGTGCAGGTCTATTCCCTCCCAATAGAGTCATCATCAACGATCACCTAAATAAAGAAAGAAAATAAGAATGAGTCAAAACTCAGTAAGTACAGTAAACAATTGAACATTCAAGGTTATGAACCATTCAATCTCAATACAAAGGACGAGCTTATCTCTGAACACTTATGAGTATAAACGGAATGAATGGGTGCATTGAAGGGAAAGGACTCACACATGCTCATACCGGTATAGCGAGTGACACACCCGTCGGTCTAAGACTTAAGCCCGCACTTAACAAAGTCCGGATCCAATCACCGTATGAAGAACGTTTCATACGGGTGTCCGAAATTGCCCACATTGGAATGGTGGGTCTTACGTGCCAATACTGAAATTGATGGGTCTTAATTATTCCACTCCCGTGGACGGAACATGAACAATGCAAGAATGGAATGAATATATGTAATGGGTGCCACCTCTTTCAATACATGGATTATCAACTAAGAACGAATATATGTCATGAAGTATGAATCGTGGATCATTGAAATAGCATCGCATCAACAACTTTCAATCAGATAATATGAATTATGAACATGGATCATAGAAGAAACATCGCATTAACAACATTCAATGTAATTCAACATGTCTTAACACATTGTACTTGCCTTCCGCTACGCGGACGTGCTAGGAGGCAACGAAGGTGCTCCTCCACTCATCGCCTCATCGCCTACACAAATACGTATCCGCAATAAGGATAACAATGTATGACATAGCTACGGTGTCCTACCATAATCCCCTAACTTTCCAACACAATCAACGGTTTAAATCGACATTTAACCTATTCAACCACCTGATAACCCTACTGGACAGCAGTACGAGAAAAATCATAATTAATGATCTGTAACTCGGAATGACATGAAACCAGTGCTCAATGAATCTTAACGAACCAGGCTACGGAACTCTAGTTGACAGGGTTTATCGATTCAGCCAATACAATTGGCAAACCAGTAGTTGAAAATGTCTGACAGACATCTGTCCAGACCACATAACAGCAGTAAAGAAAAAGGCATAACTTTCATTCTACAGATCCAATGGAGGCGATCTTTATCAATCTGGAAATATTATTAAAAATTATACAATAATCTAGTTGGGTGGAGGTCCTGAATCGTACATTAACAAGGTCAAAACTAAGGATCAAACAGACAGTTCCTTCTTGTCAGACAGACAGAACAACGCGCAAAGAATAGCTCATATCTCCTAAACCGTAAGGCAGAATCTCATGATCTTGGTGGCTATGGAAATATAAAAACCAGGGCTACAAAACTCTAGGAGACGAAAATATCAGATTCTACATCTGAGATGCCGAAACTGGGTGCACAACCGATTGGATCTGTTCTGGAATCTAGCAGACAGCATGTCTGTTTAATCCTAACTATCAATCCTTCCTCCAAACAGTATCAAACAACGAATGATAGTCCTCATTACCCTTGTAGACCTGCTGGACGACAAAGATCACCCTCCCGAAGAACTCCCCCTTTCTCCTTATTTCTCCTCTTCTTTGGCCAGCCAAGAAAACGGCACCTGGAGAATCGGCTGGAGGGGCGTCTTCGGGGAGAACCATGGGGGCAGCGCCGGGGATCACCGCGGGTCAACACCAAGGGGAGGAGGTGGCACTAAGGGGCAGGGGAGGCGCTGGTTTGGGGTGTGGGTGATACGGCCATATCTACAACCAAAGCATTGCAAAAGGTAAAACAAAATGTTGTGAAGGCCGATAGGGTGGATGAGGATGCCGCCAATGAGAGGAACGCTCTCTGGATAAAACCCTAGTGCGTATGCGCAACAAGAAAGATATGTGGTGGTATGGCAGCAAGGGTTGCATTGGCGTCAGAAGAAGCATCAAGTGCATGGAACAAGTTCGTGCAAGAAGCTAAGAGAAGGAAAGCCCACAACACAAGGGAAACCAAGAGGGAGATTTGGCCATGCATGGAGAGGACACCAGGAACATGGCATGTGGGTTGGTTCAGTTTGGATCCAATTCAGACAGCTAATTGGTGATTAATATTTTATTCCAAAACTAAAATAGTTTAAATTCTAATTTAAAAAAAAAAAAGTATTTTTTGGTTCGATTATCTTTTTCACGTGAACAAGAATCGACTCGGATTATCGTTTCACGTGAATAAGAATCGGACACGACATCGTAGCAATCGGATTAATCGTTCATCCGATTTTTGTGCTTGCGTGGGAGGCTATATAAACCCCCCATGGCCGCACCATATGGAGGACAAGTTATGATTTAGATAATAAAAATCAGAAAAGCCGTTTTGGCACATATCGTGTGTTCTTGAGTCGTGATATGAGTTGGAGAGATTGAGAGAGAAAGATTGAGAGCAAGATCAAGATATCGATCTCTTGTTTCGGAGTATTATTCACCTAACGCTACTACTTGCAATTCAATCTATTAGATTGGTTTGTTAGTATATTGATTTTCTTACAATTCAATTCACCGAATTGGTTTGTGAGATTGCTATCGATCTTCGAGTGTACCGTGAAAGATTGGGCCAACAATCGATTCATCTAATCAACTAGGTGGATCCGTATCGTGGTATCGAGCTTCATTGTTCACGGATTGCTGTTACGAAGATCAAGTATCGACATGGCCGATACGAAGGACATGAAGTTGGTCATGCAATTCAAATACACTATAGATCAATGTGAGGAGGATCCACTCCACGATCCGAAGCTACATATTCTTCAATCGGTGTCGAGTGGGGAACACAGATTGTCCTATGATGATCGACACGGAAGCTTGACAAACGCCGCAAGCCAAACACTTGTGGGCGATTGGGGTTGATCACAAAGCCACATCCGAGCCATATCTATTGCTTTGGAGGTTCAAGCACATTCCGATCACAAAACAAGTGGAGGTAAAATTTTCTTTGGATGGGTATATCGTTGTTGTTACTTGTGACGTGATTCCCATGCATATGAGAGCATGTTCGTTGGTGATTGGTGCATATTGGTTGAAAGAACAAAGACATACATCGAGTTGCATCACGCCCGAATGCGGTACTCTTTCCATGGAGAGGAACACGAAGGACATTACATCTTGGTCCTCGCCAAGGTACTTTGAAGATAGACAATGACGAGACAAGGCCCAAGGAGACATTAAAGAGCAAAGAAGAAAGGCTAAAGGCCAAGAAACGTGAAGAAGAACGGTTGGCCGGGAAGAACGAGAAGAAATTAGAATTGGCGACCCTTCTTTCTACCCAAAAACAGCAAGAGGTGTCGCTCCATGATGACAAAACTACTAGTGAGGCACCACAAGATGGTCTTTGTATGTCGACCAAGACGGTTCGAGTTGACAACACTTCCATTCTCACAACGGGCAAATAACCAACGCTTTCAAACGAGTGCAAAATCAATGGCAAAGTTTACAAGCTTATCGTTGATGGTGGAAGCTACAACAATATCATTAGCAACGATTTGGTGCAAGCTTTGGGGTTGACAACTCGTCGACATCCGTAACCGTATTATGCACAATGGTTACATATCGTCGTGAACCAAAATTACTCATCGTGTCAAAGTTTGTTTTTCAAGAGGAGACTATCACGACAAAGTGGAGTGTGACGTCGCGCCTATGCATGCATGTCACTTGTTGTTGGGGCGCCCGTGGCAAGATGATCGCAATGCTACGCACCACGGAGGTCCAACAAGTACTCTTTGGTGCATCGGGAAGATCATATACCCCGTGTCCTATGCCGAGAATTCTATTCATGCCGAGGAGATCATAGCTAAAAAGACGATCGTGAAGACTACCCCGACGGAGATTCTCGAGGTTACACAAAAGACGAGGACGTCTTTTCTTGAAGAAAGGAGGATGATACGCCATATCTACAACCAAAGCATTGCAAAAGGTAAAATAAAATGTTGTGAAGGCCGATAGGGTGGATGAGGATTTGGCCAACGAGGGAACGTTCTCTCGGGATAAAACCCTAGTGCGCAAGGCATCAAGAAAGATATGTGGTGGTATGGCAGAAGGGTTGCATTACGTCGAAGAAGCATCAAGTGCATGGAACAAGTTCTGCAAGAAGCTAAGAGAAGGAAAGCCCACAACACAAGGGAAACCAAGAGGAGATTTGGCCATGCATGGAGAGGACACCAGAACATGACATGTGGGTTGGTTCACTTTTGGATCCGCTTGTATTAGAACCGATCTTACGTAAAGATTGTTTGATTCGGGGTCTCCTAGAGATAAGATCACGCAGAGTGGATTGACACGGATGTTTAGGCAGTTCAGCCTTCTCGAGAGAATAATAACCATAATCTGTGTGTATGGTATTCTTGATGATCAAGTAAAAGACTAAGACTATTACAGAGAATAGCACTTGTGTTCCTACTTGATCGGCTCTTATTCACGCCTCTTATCTCTCCGATCAATGCCCTTATATAGTCGTGAAGAAGTAGCCGCTTTGCTCTGGAGATGCGCCGATTAATCCAAAGAACGGCGCATGATGGCGAGAATTACCGCGCCCGGCTTCTTCACGCCGTCCGCAATTATCTTCCGTAGATAATGGGGTAATTACGCACCATTAATAAGCGGAATAATAGTGCGTGCGCACCGCTCGATTCCTTAATCAATTGGACCTACTACTTTGTAGGTTTGATTATAAGGTGGTCGTAGTTTACCCGGTCGTAGAAGAACTTACGACTGTAGCAAATGAGAAGGACTTACGACTATGTAGTGGTCGAGAAGGACTTACGACCATGATATAGTCGTAGCAAGACTTACAATCGTGGGGTGATTGTAGAAGAACTCACAACCACTTATTGGGCTTCTCCCTTTAGATAGGGGTACCGGGGACTATGTGACATCATATTTACCCATAATAAGAATTATAGATAAAAGATAAAAATGAGGATTATTAGATCCTCGTCATCTAGCCCCCACTTCAAGTGAAAGTAACTTACTTGATAAAGGTTTCATAAATGGACTTACGACCATGAGAATGTCGAGAATGATAGTCGAAGGAAAAACTCTTCGACATTTGAGTGTTGCTTTGACCAGAATTTGCTTGATCAGAAGGTTGCTTACGACTATCAAAAGTCATAAAAACCCTATGACCGCTCGGTGGTCGTGGTAGGGAATCGGAGAAAAGCTCTTCCGATTGATACTTCCTTCGATTAGAAAGACTTGGTCAAGAATGTAATTTTGCTTGGAGGTGACAATACGCACCTACTTTTTCTCGAACGGACCATCCGGGAATTGCAACCGCTCTCATAGACTTGTCCGATGAAGCGGTTCCGGCGGTACAACCATCTATCATAGACCTATAGCCGGACGGTTTCCAAACGGCGGAGATAAATCTTGTTATAAAAACTTACCAGAGGTAGACTTGGATTTTACTTTTCCCAAATCACTCCGTTGTTCTTCGAGCTTTGCTTTCTCCGTCTTCGACTAGGTTTCATCTTTCTCACGCTAACCCAATCAAAAAACTTCTTGCTTCGAGCGAAATGGCCAAGAGAGTTTCGAATGGGAGGAATCGAGATGGATGCGCTAAGATCAAGACCTTGGTCGATGTCGGAAGATCCCGCAGAAGGCTCGTGAAGTGGATTTCGCCATCGGGCAAAGATCGCCATCGGGGAAAATGGGCAAATCCTCGCCTTCCAAGCGACAGAGCGCGCCTTCGATTGCTCGCCACCCCTTTCTTCAAAGAGTACTCGAACACTTTGGGGTGGAACTAGTGAATTTAGGTCCCAATTCCATTACCATGTTGAGTGTGTTCGTATCTGCGGCGAGGCGCACTGGGATTCCGCGGATCTCGAGCTGCTCCAATATTATTATGGGATGGCTCGACAAACCGAATCGCCGGAAGTCGTGGTCTCAAGCTCCACGACTCAAGTCGAAGGAGTACATTTAGAGTTTCACCCGGCCTCGTGGTCGAGTGGAGGAAGAGGTGGTTCTACCGAAGGTCACCTCTCAAGACACCTTTCTTTCGTGGGGAAGGTCGCTGAAAAGAAATCTTCATGGGATTCAACCTCGAAGATATCAAAGGATTAGCCCTTATATTCAAGCCATTAAGGACTTGAAGGAAGAAGGGTTGACCGGATGGCATGTGGTGAAAGATTTCATCACACTAATTAGTCCTCTCAAGAAACGAGCATCTCCTATGTGGAGGTACTGGAAGAGGAGACCCCACCAGAGACTATGAGGAGGGTAAGCAATTGTCGACTTAACTCTCCGCTTGGTCTTTCTCAACTTTGTCTAATATTTTTATCTGCTTATTATTGATCTTTCACAGCCGAGGTTGACTCAGTCGACTCATCTCGTGAGAAGTCCCCGCCACTCCGAGGGGCTCCTCAAGTCATTGCGGTTTTGTCCGCAGATGAAAGGATAGAGCGCCTAAAGGTAATCGTAAATCTGATTCTCTCTTTAGGACTTTATAGTCGAGAAGATACTTACGACTAATGGTGATCGAGAATATCTTACAATCAAGAAAAAGTCGAGAAAAACTTACGACTTGGTACTAGTCATAGAAAAACTTACGACTAATTAGTGATTCTTCTTTTTCGCTTTGCTTTACGTAAAGTAGGCATGGAAAATCGCCAGACGACGAAGAAGTCGCTCGATGACTATTGGCGCCGGGTTGTCGAAGACAAAGACTCGGCTCCTCCTCAAGAGACGCCGACTTGTAAAATCTGCCGACAAGGGGGAGCAAGTTCGAGTTTCGTCTTTCGACCAAACCTCTACAAGGTCTGCGGCACCGTAGTTGTATCCGCCGAGGCCGCACCGCCGGCCGAGGAGGTTGAAGCAGCTTGAACCTCTCAAGCGCAAACCTCGCAAGGCTAAGGTACCTTCTATTATGACACTAATCTTTCGCAGCTTGGTGCCACTCCTAGTTTTATTAAGAAACTTGAAAGGGAGAACTGGAAGGATTTTGTGTCTTTATGAAGGACGATGTCGCATCAAGACAACTCGCAATCGAGGGCGATCGCTTCGGAATGGTCGAGACCGATCTCGCCCATCCAAAGATCGAGAAACCGAGCTCGTTCCTCGTTCAAACTCTACGACTGCACGTGGTCGAGCCGAGCCAATTGTTGAACCTCGACCGCACGTGGTCGTGGAGAAGAAGAGGTCCTCCGCTGGGAGGATTGCTCCAAAATTCCCGGTTAAGACCGAGTGCAGAGGTATGTGAAATGTCTTCAAGTGTAAGAACGACATTTACCTTTTTCTTTTCACAACCTCGATTTGCTTTTCTTTATTTCATCCGACTCTTCAACCCAGGAATGCTTCACGAGAAGTCCATTGCTATCCCTTCACCATCGGAGAGGTAGCAATGGAGGTGGTCAAGCATCACCCTTGTCCTGTGGCCGATGAAGTCGAGACTCCTGAGTGTCTCCCACATCTCGCCAAGTCGAATTCACGACTCTTGAGGTAGCGGCCATATCGTTGAGGTGGCCGCCACGACCATCAAGTCGAGAAACAACAGAGGCAATGTGGAAGCCTCTCGTCAAGGTGGTGACCACCGCGACCGCCTCCGGGAAGGAAATCGAGGAGGCGTTCCTTCCCTACCCAAAGAGAAATCACGAACCGGAAGGAGAAAATTTCAACTTCGTGGTGACTTCTTTGGGCTTGCCTCCGTCGAGGGTCTTCGCACATATCTCGTGACCGAGTCCCCATCCCAAAGATATTCCCAATACGGAGAATACTTTTGACAACGAGCCTCGAGAAGGTGTGGTGGGACAAAGTCGCGAGGATAGATAAGTCGCAAAGACCCTGACCTTGTATATTCGATTTTTGCTAGAACGACTATGAATGTAAGTATCTTCGTAATACTTATATATGTGGCTTTCCTTCCTTCTCACTGTTTTCTTTTTGCGTAAAGCTCGAGTAAATTGTCGTTTCTCGGTGAGTATCATCGACAACTTTTAGAGCTAAGACAAGAGAAAGAACTACTCAAGCAGAGGCGCAGAGGTGGTAAGTCACTTATCATTCATAGTTGTTTTTGACTTAAATACTGTAAAATGTTTCACGAGAATAGTCATGGAAGAAACTCATGATTTAAGTATCATCTAAAAGAACTTACGACTATTTACGACTGTGTAGTGGTCGAGAAAGACTTACAACCATATCTTAGTCGCAGAAAAACTTACGACTAGGTCGGTGGTTGTAGAAGTACTCACAACCATTCACCGATGTTTATCTTCGCTCCTCGTTTTTGTAGGTTAAGCAGTGATACGAAGACCTTAATGACTCACTCGACCGTGAAAAAGAGGAGTCGAGGAAGCTAAGGAATGAAGTATTAGTTCTCTGATAGACTTCGAGAGACCTGCTCTCTGCATCTAAAAGATTGCAGGAAAAATAAACAAGAAGTTCGAACTTAAGACCGCTTTTGATATTTAACCTTTACTCGACCCTCCTTTCTTCTCGTGATAAAGAAAAGAGATGCGAAGCTCGCATCAAGTTCAAGAAAAATCTTTGGTTATTCAGAGTTTTCCGCATTACCGCGAATAAGAATCAAGAACTCGAGGGTTTTAGAACTCGATTAATGTAAGTAAATCTTTACCGCTATTCTTTTTGAGTATTTTCCTTTTCTAATGCCAATTTCTTGTTCGTAAATTGTCGCCCAATTGAGAAGCCTCGAGGTCAAATCCAAGCAAAGACCTTAATCGCAATGAGTCCGTCCGCATTGCTAAGATAAATGCAGAGGACATCGAGCATGGGAGCAAAAGCATGTCAAACTATTGCTTCCCATCGAGAAGAGGTCAAGAAATTGGATTCTCAATTAGTAGGTAAGAAAAGCTTTTACCTATAATTATCTTTGTGTTATCTTCCTCTAGAAGTATATCTTTGTTTGACCGATATTATTCTTTTCGTAACAAGTGGTGAAAACAAGAAGCTTCATGAGGCTTCGACTTGTACCCAACAGAGATGGAGTCGATGAAGACTAGTCTTCAAGGCAACATCATTCTCCCAACAATGTGCTTAATGAGCTACATTACGAGGGAAAACTCCTCGAGAAGATACCATAGCCGCTCACACAAGTACCATTGGGGAACAAGTCGGAAAATTGCAAGAAATGGTGACCACTCAAGACTAATCAAGTCAATCAATAAGGAAGCAATGGAAGCTGCATAAGTTACGCTTTGGCGAAACTTAAAGCTCAAGACCCCGCCTTAATGTTAAACCAATTGAAGCCGACTTCTGACCGTCTCGAATCGAGGCAAGTCGTGCGATTGAGGAAATGATCAATTGGTAAAAGGTGGCGGAGGAAATGCACTAGGCTCTCCCCTTCGAGTAATCTTGTAACTACCTTGTAAGGCGGACAATTTTGTTAATGAGTAATATATGATCCGCCTCATTTCCTGAAAATCATCTTGTCGAGTAGTTAGTAACTCAAAAGATAATAAACGAAAGAAAAACTAAGAATTGAAGTTAAATTAATAACTTTATCCTAGCCCCCGACTATTTGCTTAGATTGTTTAGACAATCTAAATAAATAGTATTTAAAATGGGGTTTCTGAAAACAAAGAGAGGTTTATTTAACTTATAGCTTTTGTTACGGTTGTTAAGCACTGGTCGAAAAGAGTAGAAACGACTTGACACTAGGAAGTTCCTTCTAGTGGGCAAGACCACGTGCAGAGAGGAAAGACTTCGACTAGGTGATGTTCCCATCTCCGACTAGTTTAATCAAACCAAGAACAGCAACTTGAGTTAAACAAACGTCTTAGAGTACTTTAGTCATTCGTTCGTCCTTTTTTGGTGGACTTCGATAAGTCTTTTCCAGTAGCAAAAGTAGGAGACTGAGCGACACTAGGAAGTTTCCTTCTAGTGGGCAGGACCACATGCAGAGAGGAAAGACTTCGACTAGGTGTGTCTCTTCCTTCGACCAGTTAAAACAAATCGAGTACACCAAAGGTGGTCGAACTAATGTAAGAAAGTGCACTCTGCTTAGAATATTTTTTGAATTTACTGAAAAAATAGATTAAGATTGAGAGAGTTGGCTTTGAGAACATTACGACTAGATAAAACCCGAGCTCTTTGTATTGGCAGAAAAAGTGAGTAACGAGTCGATGCTAGGAAATTCCTTCTAGTGGGCAGAACCACATGCAGAGAGGAGAAGTTTCACGGATGACGCTTTCACTTTTCGCCGGTGTAAAGAAAGCTGCGTGTTTTCATATCATAGTCGAAAGATTAAAAAGCACTACTCAAAAATTAAGGCAAAAGAGGTAGAAAGAACTCGGACTTTTATTGCTCGAGAAACCGGTCACACATAGAATTTTATGAATCGGTCGATGTTCCAAGAGTTTGAGAGAACTCGCCCATCTTCCATTGCTAGTCGTGATCGACTCGCCGAAAGTTACTTCGACCATCGTAAGGACCTTCCCATTTAGGGAAAGTTTATTCCGATTAGACTTGGATTGGCGAGCCTCAATACTAAGTCACCTACAAAGAAGGCCGCGAGGTTGACCTACGATTATAGTATCTCGCAGGCTTGTTGGTAGACCGCGAACGGATTAAGGCTAGGTTTCTCCTCTCTTCGAGTAGGTTAATGTCATCCGCCAAGTCGTTCTCGGTCCGAGTTGTTGAAGGTTTCAACTCGTGTCGACTGCATTTTAGCTCCGAGGAAGCATGGCTTCGCCCAAAACTAGAAAAAGGTGTTTCTCCTGTTGCTCGATGGTGGTCGCATTTAACCGCCCATAATATGGAGGGTAATTCTTGTACCCAAGCCCCGAGCGCTAACAAGTCGGGTCAAGACTCGAGTTTTAATTCCTCGCATTATTTGGCCGCTTGCACGCTCGACCGCCCCATTACTTTGGGGATGTGCAAGCGAAGCATATCATAGCTTGGTACTAACTCGCCGCAAAATTCTCAAATTTTGCACTTGCGAATTGTTTATTATTGTCCGTAATTATCCGACTTAACTCCAAATCGACTAATTACGCTTCTCATCATGAACCTTTTGTCGCCTCGCTGTTATCCGAGCATGTGTTCGCCGATCCATTTTGTGAACGTGTCAATAGCCACAAAAGGAATTCAAACCTCCCGGAGCTTTGGGAAACGGTCCTAGGATATCAAGCCCTGTGTCGCAAAAGGCCAAGAAAGAGGTATTGTTTGTAATGCTTGAGTGGTTGGTGTATCTGCTCACCATGGAATTGACATCGACACACTTTTAACCACCTCCATAGCATCGCATGACAGTCAGAGGCCAAGAAAACCTTGTCGAAAGGCTTTACCAACCAATGTTCTATAGGAAGCATGCGTCCCATAGATGCCACTTTGTGTATATCGTGAAGGAGTGTTATTCCTTCGTTTGCGGAATGCATCGCATGAGTATTCCTTGGGCCTCGCTTATAGAGGACTCCTTCAACCAAAGTATACATTTTGGCTTTTCGATAATCGACCGCCTCAAGATCATCTTCTGCACGGAACCCTTGTAAAGATACTCGTAGATGGGAGTCATCCGTATCCTCGTAATCTAATGAGGCTATCTCAAGAGGAGGTGTTTCGGTTCTTCGACAGAGACGGTTTTGGAGTTGCTCCAAGAAAACTCCTTTGGTACCGTGGATCGGGAAGAAGCCATCCGAGCAGTTGGTCTCATGAGGAAATTATCCTTTCGAGGGATAAATTGTACCTCAAACCTAAAAATGTTTTTCTAGCTTACGACTTCGATAAGTACCGAGCCATTGTTGAGTTAGAGCATTGGTACTCTTTCCGATTTGATTCACGACTAGTTGAGAGTCTCCTCTCACGAGTAGTCGATTTAATTGAGAGTGCTTTCGCACTGTATGCCGCCTAGCAAACCTTCGTGACTGCTACATTGTTAGTAGCCGAAAGTTTAATTGTATGGCATACTTTAAGGTTTCTCGGTAGGAGATACCAGACCACCCCACTTCGAGCCACTTAAAGTAAGTGACCCGTCAAAGTACATCATCCATCGGTCGTCGGGAATCAGATCGGGATCCCGAGCAGTTCAGATTTGTCCATTCGTGACAAAGTCCGCCAAGATCGGGATTTTATGGCCGTCGACACGAATGGAGGTCGAACTCCCAAGTTCGATCGACCATTTTGCCATGCGCCCCATTGTTTCCTTATTATGGAGGATTGCTCCCAAAGGAAACTCGACGCAAGACTATTTTGTGCGCTCAAAATAATGCCGCAGCTTCTCAAGACATGAGGAGGGCATATAGAAGTTTTTGGACCGAGGGTAACGCTCCTTAGGCCCGTAAAACTTCGCTAACGAGTAAACCGGTCGTTGTACGTTTTCACGCTCTACGACTAGTATCGCGCTTGTCGCTCGTGGCGTGGCGCCTAGGTAAATTAAGAGCGCCTCTTCCGCTTTGGAGAAACCGTAGCAGAGCACTCGAAAGATACCTCTTGACATCCTCAAAGGCGCGCTTGCCTCGCTCGACCACTCAAAACCTTCATGTCTCCCGAGAAGTTTAAAGAAAGGTAGTCCTTTTCTCCTAGTCGTGCGATGAAACGACTTAAAGCCGCCATGCACCCAAGTGAGTTTTTGACTTCCTTTTTGTGTTTGGAGGACGATCCGAGGATGGCTTTTATTTTTTCAGATTTGCTTCGATTCCTCGCTCGGATACTAGGAATCCAAGCAATTTTCCAAGAAATTCCAAACACACACTTCTCTCGATTGAGTTTTAAGCGGTGCTTTCGAGGTTGTCGAATGTTTCTTGTAGGTCGGTGATATGATTAAGTCTCTTAATGCTTTTACGACTAGATCATCAACATAGGCTTCCAAATTCGGCCTAATTGAGATGAAAAGTCGATTGCATTAGGCGTTGAAAAGAAGCACCGCATTCTTTAGACCAAATGGCATTTTGACATAGCAAAAGGTACCAAATGGAGTAATGAATGCGGTCTTTTCTTCATCGCTTAAACACATATTGATCCGTGGTATCCGAATATGCATCTAAAAACTTAATATCTCACAACCTACAGCTTGAATCAACCAAATTGATCGATACGAGGTAAAGGGAAATCATCTTTTGGACAAGCTTTATTAAGATCAAGAAAGTCCACGCACATACGCCATTTGCCATTTGACTTTTTGACCATTACAGGTTAGCCAACCACTGGGTGGTTGACTTCTCTTATAAAGCCCGCTTAAGTAGCTTATCCAACTCGATTTAATAGCATCTCGCCGATCAGGCAAATCTCCGTAATTTTTGTTTTACAGTACTTTATCAGCCGTAAAGCTAGCCTCGTGCTCGATCACCTCCACAGGAACTCGGGCATGTCGGATGCTTGCCACGCAAAGACATCTGCGTTAGCTCTGAGGAAGGTAATGAGGGCGTCTTCCTATTTGGGGTCGGAAGTCTCCCGATGCGAGCAGCCTCTCGAGGGTTCTTCAAGGCCCGGAGGAACCTCTTTGACTTGGTCGCTCGCTTTGTGTAGCTTTTAGGCTTCACTTGCTAGTCGAAGGTCGACTTTCATCTCGAGTTGGTATTTGACCAACCATCTCGAGGGATCGACGGCCGCAGCCTATACGCCATCTTTTGTCACATCAATGGTAATCACTCCTTTGGGACTCGCATCTTAAGACATTGATACCCGTAATGAGTAGCCATTAAGAATTTTGCCAAAGTTGGTCGTCCGAGTATGGCATTATATGCCGATCGAATCGACCACATCAAAGGAGACTTTCTCGTCTCCGAAATTACTTGGTGAGCCAAATGTTAAAGGAAGAGAAACTTGGCCAATAGGTTTGGTCAAGACCCCTGCACAATTCCATGAAAGGAGTATCGCATCGCCTTACCTTTGTCCCGGTACTTGCATCTCGCCCGTGGCATTAGTAAATAATATGTTCAAAGAATCGCCACCATCAACCAACACTCGATTGACCCGACAGCTTGTTGATGGTGGGTTCGACCACAATCGGATATCGACTGATCGACTCGTAGTGATCGGGCGGTCATCCTTCTCAAAAGAGATGGTAACTTCCGACCACTTCGTAATTTATTGATGAGAGGAGGATGTAGAGAATTTACCTCTCGTCCGCAGCTTTAAGTTGTCGCTTGGAGTCGATGTCGATGATCCTCCGTAGATGTGCTCAACGGTATGTTGTGGATCTTGGAACGGCATCTCCTCATCATCCGACGACTTTGGCCACTCGTATGTCCTACCCGCCGAGAGTAGGGAGTGGTGCTTGCCGTTGTAGTAGTCCTCGAGCTTTCTTTGGAAAACTCCTAGCTATGGAGGTCATGTCCTTCCTTTTTATGAAAAGGACACCACCTTGGTTTGTCGCTCCTACGATCGTATGCTTACCTTTGCCTTGATCAGTACGACTTGGTGGTTTGGGGCTCTCCATCTTCACTACTAACCTCCTTGGAACCACCGGCTTGTGGTTTTGATTTTTATTTTCTTCTTGGACTTTTTGCTTTTTATCCTTACCAACTTCACCGCTCTCGAGGAGTATATGTTTCTCGATCGATAGTGTTGTTCCACTCGACCGCCTCGTATAGCTTGCATATCGATCGGCCATCTCAAGAGTTCGAACTAAGAATGTTGTTGGGAGGATTGAGCAATGTCCTCCGCTATTCTTCATGCGGACTCCTTGCTTAAAAGCCCCGATCACAGAGGAATCGAAATTTCCGAATTGAGTTACGAACCCGACTAAAGCGCTTGATGAATTGACGCAAAGTCTCGGCGTTGTTCTGCTTTATCCGGCAAGTCGCCTTCTTTCCGGCGGTTGTATGTGCCTTGGAAATTCACCAGAGAAGATCACAGAGGTGTTGCTAAGAGTAGATCGACTCGAGTGGTTGGTTTAATAACCACGATCGAGCGGATCCTTCGAGCACGGTCGGAAGGTAATTCGCCATTACATGCTCTCTCCTCCCGCCGCTTTCGGACAAATTGTTGTATAGATCTCAAGAAATTCGATGGGATTTTGAGATCCATCAAATTTCTCCATGTTCACCGGTCGAAAATGAGGTGGCTAATGAATCGTCAAGGTCGGCTAAAATGCCCGACATCCAGTAATCACTTCTTGACGCCTTCTTTGTAGAAAGAAGGGTTAATGTCACCAGTGATCGATACGACGATACCCTGTGAACAGCCGACTGCTCGTAGTAGGCCTCGGTTCACGAGGAGAATACCTCGTATTCCACTCGCTAGAATTTCTTTGTCGAAGTGGTGAATGATCACCTCTTCGAGGGCTTCTTGATCTTCACCGATCGAAAGGTATTTTTCGAATAGGGAATCGATTCGACTTATGGCCGTGTCGATTCCTACGAGAGAAATATTCGATTGATCGTAGCCGAGGAAGTCGATTGCTACGACTACCGAGTGTTGTCGATGAGGTACCTCCACCTTGTCATCACAGTTCAAGTCTTTGCGTAATCTCTTCAAAGAAAGAGATCGTACCCGGCGCTCGAGCAAGCTCTTGATCGGGATTCTCGAGCAAGTCGCTGATGTTCGGAGTTCTTGTACCTCCTCCGATCGATGTTGAATGCGCTGTGCAAGTTCTTCCGATGCAATTTTCTTTCTTTCGACAACATCAAAATCCTCCTCATCGTGTCTTTGAGGCCTTCTTAGTGGAGTGCGAGAATGTCGAGGATTTCTCGCTCATCAGTGTTGGTCCTCTCGCCAACGGTGGTGCCCTTGCCATTACCACGAGGGGCGGTGTGTGATCTTCGGGAGTGTTCTTATCTCGCCTCCATGAGGTCGACTCGATTTGGGGAAGGACGAAGACCTCCTGCTGATGATTCTCACTTGCGCCGAGGCCTCCCGCTTGAGGAGTGCTCGAGGGACACCATCCGCGACTTGGAGTAATCCTTCCGTAGGGGAACTCCGGTTATAATCGCCTCCGCTCGCAAATGAGATCTGCGGGAGACGGCCGAATTTGGTGAAAAGCATGCTTGATCCCACCCTCTCTGGAGTTACCCCGAGAGAGAATCACTAGATGCCGTGGAGTCCTCGGGATGGTGGCTCCTGTAACTTGACTTACCAAGTCGGACCGCCTTAAGGGGACTTGAACACTTGGAGAAAAACTCGTCGCGTTGTGAGTCCTCACCGGGGCGGTCCCGGTCGGATTGACCCTTGTCCTTTGAGGGAAATGGCTCCTCTGTTGGACGATTGTTGTGGGGATAAGGATCCTCCTCAACTCTATTAATGGGATGGTTTCTCGAGAATAATCTCCAAGGCAACATCACCATCGGCGGATGCATCACTCGGCTCATAGTCGAAACCGCATCCATGTCGACGTCTCACAGACCGCCAAGTCAAACCAGTTCTCCTCGCTCCATTCTCCCGCCATGATTGCATGAGATTGGAAAAAGAGAGTATGTTGACAAGAGATTACCGAATATCCTCACTGACGGCGCCAATCGGTGTATTAGAACCGATCTTACGTAAAGATTGTTTGATTCGGGGTCTCCTAGAGATAAGATCGCAGAGTGGATTGACACGGATGTTTAGACAGTTCAGCCTTCTCCGAGAGAATAATAACCCTAATCCTGTGTGTATGGTATTCTTGATGATCAAGTAAAAGACTAAGACTATTACAGAGAATAGCACTTGTGTTCCTACTTGATCGGCTCTTATTCACGCCCCTTATCTCTCGATCAATGCCCTTATATAGTCGTGAAGAAGTAGCCGTTTTGTTTCAGGGAGATGCGCCGATTAATCCAAAGAACGGCGCATGATGGCAGAATTACCGCGCCTCGGCTTCTTCACGCCGCCCGCAATTATCTTCCGGAGATAATGGGGTAATTACGCACCATTAATAAGCGGAATAATAGTGCGCGCACCGCTCGGATTCCTTAATCAATTGGACCCACTACCGTAGGTTTGATTATAAGGTGGTCGAGTTTACCCGGTCGTAGAAGAACTTACGACTGTGTAGCGATCGAGAAGGACTTACGACTATGTAGTGGTCGAGAAGGACTTACGACCATGATATAGTCGTAGCAAGACTTACAATCGTGGGGTGATTGTAGAAGAACTCACAACCACTTATTGGGCTTCTCCCTTTTAGATAAGGGGTACCTCTGGGGACTATGTGACATCATATTTACCCATAATAAGAATTATAGATAAAAGATAAAAATGAGGATTATTAGATCCTCGTCAGGATCCAATTCAGACAGCTAATTGGTGATTAATATTTTATTCCAAAACTAGAATAGTTTAAATTCTAATTTAAACAAAAGAAAAAAAGTATTTTCCTGATACGGATCCACCTAGTTGATTAGATGAATCCTGATTGTTGGCCCAATCTTTCACGGTACACTCGAAGATCAGTAGCAATCTCACAAACCAATTCGGTGAATTGAATTGTAAGAAAATCAATATACTAACAAACCAATCTAATAGATTGAATTGCAAGTAGTAGCGTTAGGTGAATAATACTCCGAAACAAGAGATCGATATCTTGATCTTGCTCTCAATCTTTCTCTCTCAATCTCTCCAACTCATATCACGACTCAAGAACACACGATATGTGCCAAAATGGCTTTTCTGATTTTTATTATCTAAATCATAACTTGTCCTCCATATGGTGCGGCCATGGGGGGTTTATATAGCCTCCCACGCAAGCATAAAAATCGGATGAACAAAGGTCCGATTGCTACAAGAATCAGAAACCGACATCGCTCACATGAACAAGATTCGAGTCTGCCATCGCTCACGTGAACAAGAACCAACCAAAAAAATACTTTTTTTCTTTTTTTTTAAATTAGAATTTAAACTATTCTAGTTTTGGAATAAAATATTAATCACCAATTAGCTGTCTGAATTGGATCCAAACTGAACCAACCCACATGCCATGTTCCTGGTGTCCTCTCCATGCATGGCCAAATCTCCCTCTTGGTTTCCCTTGTGTCGTGGGCTTTACTTCTCTTAGCTTCTTGCACGAACTTGTTCCATGCACTTGATGCTTCTTCTGACGCCAATGCAACCCTCACGCCATACCACCACATATCTTTCTTGATCGCACGACGCACTAGGGTTTTATCCCGAGAGAACGCTCCTCTCGCACAAAGATCCTCATCCACCCTATCGGCCTTCACAACATTTTGTTTTACCTTTTGCAATGCTTTGGTTGTAGATATGGCCGATCGCTGGGGTGGCGGCTCTAGGGGAGAGTGGGGAGGAGAGAGGAGATGGGGGTGGTTAGGTTAGAGGGGGAGGTGGGCGCATGGGCCTTGGGCCTAGGCGCCCCTCCCTCCTTGGCCCATCCTTGGCGTGGTTACCTCACTGGGCCGGGGCCTAGGATTCAAACAAAAATTCTCGAAACTCCGAATTTTTAAATAGTTCTTTCTTAGAACAAAATCCTCTCTAAATGAAAATCGATATTACATTCTACCCCTTAATGGAATTCGACCCTAATTCTAACCATCGAAATGAATTCAAGAACGTAATACCTCGTAATTGGAAACAACAGATTAACACGCACTATAAGCAAATAGGTTTGATATGCGCCACGCATGCGAGACTTCATTTCGTGTGGCCTCACTCTCTGACCGATGAGACCACAACAAAAGGACGACACTATGATTGACCTAATACTCAACCCGACAATTTCAGTGCACGCTCATCGTAAAAGAATCAAAGGTAAGATCCTACTCGATGGTCAACGCTTTAACGACATCCCAAGCTTGGAATTGCTTAGTTACCCACTTAACATCCGAGCACACCAAACGATGTGTACTTCAGATATGTACCCGAGATGGACAAAACTATATGCCAACTTCTTAATTTCGCAACTTTCGTAAACAAAGAGAGTCCAACTGAAATAGAGAGTCCTCATCGCATCTACGAATGCTAACTCTTCACCGCAAGGTTAAATCCCAAATTTGACAATTCAACACGAAAATATTTTTCTTTCTAAATAGGTAGTTTACTTAATAAACATCATGATGACCAACGGCGGAATCACTCAATGCCAAACCAAATACTTATCGCGTTTGTCCGAATTGAAAGAATCAACATGCCAACACAAATACCAACTCAAATTGCGTAAAACACCTACCAATAAAACAAAACTCAAACTGCATAAAACACCAGCCAACAACACAAAACTCAAACGAGAATCAAGAAAACGCCTCATTATCCGATGAAACATCCTTTTCCTCAGTTTCTCTCTTTTAGGAATAAAACTTCTATCGAACTTTGGGATTCGAACTCATCGTGATACCACATGAGCTTAAACCTCTTAGTTAAACATCCTCAAATTATGTTCAAACTGAAGTACACCATCCACACCATTGTGGAGAGCCTCTATTGAATCCACCGAATACTCTAAGAAAGTTATTCTACTAACCAAAATCGATTTGATAGAATGCGTCCAAAGCATCACAGAATAGGTCCCACGCAATCACATTACCTCCAATTCCCAAGAACAACAACTCAAAATCCTTAGCACGCACGTTCATGTACTACATCAGAAGGGTTCTATCAATTATCATTCTACTGCTTATGAAACTCTGTTATTCCACTCTCTCTCTACACACAATCATTGTGTGACCAAAAGCCTAGCATAAAAATGCAAAGCCCGGATTTAGCCTCCAAGACCTCTACAACAAATTTCAATTATAACAGATAGGGAAATCATCGAATCGAATCTCCAACATTCCCACAATTCTAACATACTCACTTATTGATATCCTCATAAATTACCCACATAATCTCGCAATACTATCCAATTGTGTTACTATATAAAAGTAATCAAGGTCTCCATACCTTCGACAATCCCCAACCTTTTAACATGAACTGAAATTCTAGAATTTCACTATACCATAGGTTCCACTTAGTCGTATCGCTATTCAGATTTACTTCAAAACCAAACATTCCATGTGAATCAAATTCCCTCCCAGAGGTACAGATTAAAACCAATTCAACTTTTACTACTCCTCCAATAACTCGGTAGCAAAATCTCACCACTGCCATTACTTATCCCCCAACAACAGTTGCCAAAAATTACACTTTGTAAAAACCATGCAACACAAAACTACTGATCCTTTCTCAAAAGAAATAGGCGAACAAGGACATGTTTCCTCACACAAGAAAACGTTGCTCCTCTCAGTGAGCATGAAACCAAAAGAAATATTCTGATAATGGTGATCCTGGAAAACGAAAGTTGAGTTCACAGTTGAGTGCACAAGTCCCTCAAAAGAAAAATAGCAAATAACAGCCGATAAGAAAAATACATTGCGATTGAAACTCGACATCTCTTGAGCGGAAAGAGCAGGAAATTTAGGAACGATTCAAATATACATAAGTTACAAACTTGACTCAAATTCTCAAATAATCCTATTGCACTATTTCCTTTAACACTGAAATAAATCTTTTGACCAACAACTCCTTGCCACAACGAACAGGATAAGATCTTTAGTCCAAACCAAAAGATCTAATTAAGAATCAATAAAATTCTTCAACACGTCATATTTGCTCGTAATACAACTATTATTAAGAAACATGAGATCCAAAAGATCTCAGCCACCAAACTCGAAATATTTTCATTTACGGGTTTTCACAGAAAGCAAATAGATTAATTTTCTCTTGAAGAAATCAACGAAAATTTTCTTTGATTGTAACCTCTTTGCGAACTCAAACCAAGGAGCCTTTAGGACTAAATCACATGAAACTCATAAGAAGCAATAGGACTTTTCCATACACCATTTTATTTAAAATAGTTTTAGCTACCAGAATATTCATGAGCTCCAAACGATCACAAAAACGAAACTTGAAGTATTCTGATTTAAGCGATTTCACTAGTGCCGCTCAATTTACTTCAAGTATTAACATCAATCTCACAACTACAATTAGAAAACACCTAGAAAGACTCATGCGAAAAGAATGAGTCGAATCTTTCTCAAAAGAAGAGGCACATGAAAACGATTTTCGCCAACTAGAAAAATCATTTACCACTCGCACTGAATACAGGACCAAGGGGAAAACCAATTAGGCGAAGAGCTCCGAAAACATATATGAAGTCCACAGTTGAGGCACGAGGAGAAGATCAAACTTCAAATGAGAAAAAGGTACCGACTTTGAAAGTTAGAAATTTCAATGTGGCAAAGGCACAAGGTTTCAACAATATTAGCATGCCAATAAAATATGTAGATCTAGCACTTATGTAAGATCAACAAATAGATGTTTATGAGGAGAACACTCCCACTACTCCAAAAGGAATGAGCTGAGTCAAAAATTTCTTCAATGAACTTTGTGAAAGATAATTCCCATTTTCCAAAACACCAAACGGATAACCATGTCACCTTTATCCACAAGAGAGTTAGGACTAACATAAAAGAGAATGATCTTACCATTAATAACGTTTACAAGTAGTAAAGAGAGCTCGGTAGTTAGAAAGACAAGAATTATTTTGGAAAACAAATAGGGACCAATAGAACTCGTAGCCAACCATTTTGTTTTATTACAATATCCAACTTAACCACATCAAGGCACTACAAAAGGGTTTTAACATGTTTCTTCAGAAAGGAGATGCATTAAACTTCAACATGCGGAATGATCCAAAAGAAATTCATGGAGCCAAAGCTTTACTGTAACACCCTGGCTATTCGGACCAATAATTGTTTCAAAGAACGATCAGAAACCCACTGGAGCTTGCCCACTTCATTATAACCCCCTATTTTAAAAGAAATTCATGAACTGCAAAAAAACTACAACCAGGAAACCAGATACAAGCCCGAGAAAGACAACAAATCCATCAACGAGCTCCTGCTCAACACAGAACTTATGGAACAGGGGGAAGAACTTCTCTAATTTCATACCACGAACAGTGGTGCAGCCTGGCAAAACCCAGGACAACAACCACGAACTCAACTGCTCAACGTCCGCTACCAATACGCATGACCAATGTATTCAATTATGAATATATATAGGATCATCTCATGACAAGCATAGAATAAATTCATAGATATATGATATCACATCATATCATAGATTAACACATCATAGCACAAAATAATCCAACAACGACTCATTAATCGAGTCACAACAATTGAAATGCGGAAGCAACAGTTTACCCAACCCCTTCGTAGTGTGCAAAGTGTGTCGATTTAATATGTTTAAATGAACCATCGACCAAGCCCGCCTCGATACCAACTGTAATACCCTGGATATTCGGAAGCCAAGATGTTACCTAAAGGACTAACATACAACCAGATTGCAGAAGAATTTAAACTTAAACTCGTCTAACTACATAAAGGTGAAGGACCGAAATGGCAACAGAGGGGGGGGGGGTGAATGGTGCCTTAAAAATTAAGAACTCCCCTTTACTGTATTTAAATAAACCTACAAAGCCCTCTGGAGATCTCAAGTTTGAGAGAAACACAATCAAAGAACGAAAACAAACTTCACCTGCTCACGTAAATCGAAGTTCGATTCTACAGGCGTAGTTCCGCATCATGTAGTTCCGGGTTCATTGCGGAAGTTTCGCCTGCGGTAGTTCCGCCTTGGACAATCGGAAGTTCCGATAGTCCTGACCGAAGAACAGTGCGCTCGGGTTTTTCCCAAAAATCCGAAATACTAAATCTTGAGTGCTCTTCTCAAGTCAAGTTTCACAGGATATCATCCTAAACAACATCTTGACCTCATGGAGAAGAACCGCAAACAAAGATTCATTAATCAAAGCAAAATCGAATTTCTTGAAGAAGGGGCAAGAAAGACCAAAAACCACAAAAGACAAGATTCTCAGATTCTTAGCTCATGAAACTTTGAGGATATATTAGCAATAGCAATACGACTCTAGTTATCAAGTTTCATGCCATCTCATAAGACGAATCAAGAGTTTCATCAAAAACCCTAGCTATTCAAGAGAAGAACAGAGAGAAGAGAGGAGGCATAAACAAGTAATCAAAACCTCAGAGTTTCATTGATAGAAATCAAACGACACAGAGGGAAACACAGAGGAATGATTACACAAGATTTCAGTTCATCCTCTCCAACTCAACAAACTCTCAAAAAGCATAACAACCTCTCGAAAGGCTCTTTAGCTAAAGCTAACCCTAATTTTCTCTCTCAAAAGGTCTAACCCTAACACCAGGGGTTCACCTCTATTTATAGCCCTTGGCTAATGGGCCTCCAACCCATTAAGCCCGCTATACCCAAACGGAACCGCCTCCACTTGTGCCGCTTTGCGAAAAGACCGTTTCGCCCCTTGCGCACCTTCTGGAAGCCTCCCGTACGCCTTGCTGTCCTTGACTCGCAACCACCTCAAGATTCACACCGTCTTCGACACATCCCGACCGCTCGACCTCAACGCCGCCGCGCTTAGTCCGATCACCTCGTGTCTCGCCACGACTTCGCCTCGATGTCCCGCGGTCAACACAGACAAAAACACATCACATAGCATTGCACAATATCATAGCATCAATATTTGTACAAGGCTCAAACTCATACAAGCTCAAAATCACAAACTTTCCTTCTCTGCACAGTTCTGGACACAATCGGAAGTTCCGCACTTACCATTGCGGAAGTTCCGATTTCCGGAACGTCCGCACTTGTCAGGAAGATCGGAAGTTCCGCGCTTACCATTGCGGAAGTTCTGATTATCTAACGTCCGCACTCCCAGATTTTCAATTTCGATTTTCGTCACAAGGGAATACTCACGTCAGTATTATCGGTCAAACCGCGTTCCCAGGTGCGGAAGTTCCGATTGCCCGCAACAGAACCCAAAACGTCAGGATAATCGGAAGTTCCGTTTTACCACAGCGGAAGTTCCGATTTCCAAAACCAGAAGTTCCACACTTCCGTAAACAAAGATAAAGAAAGAATAGCTTAAAACGCAAAGATTTCAATCACAAACTTCTCACCACAAATACAAATACTCATCACTCAAACGGGACCCTACTCACATGGTCTCTCAATCTCCCCCTTGATGAGTATATTGACAAACACGAAAAAGCATATAGAAGAGTTTGTGATAGAAGGCAAACATGGTCTAATCTAGAAATCAAGAAGGTTCAAAACCATGTTTGTCAAAGAAGAAAGATTTGAGCTTTAAATGAAAGAGCAAATTGTTCGCAAAGCTCTCCGTAAGACTTTTCTCTCCAAACCAACTTCTCCCCCTTTTGGCAATAAACACATCAAGAAGTTGTAAAGAGAGGAAATGACTATATGATATTCATTTTAAGCATTAGGAGCCATGTAGATTATCCAAAATGACTATTAGAGTATTACACCAAGCCATAACACATAAGAATGCTATCAAGATCATGACAATTGATCTATAGAATAGCTAAGACAGAAAATCCATAATTTGAGAATTGGTCCAATTCCTTAGCAAGTCAAGTAAACCAAGATAGTAGTTTAGTTGAAGGTATCCAAGGATGATACAAGCCATGTCAAATAATCTAAGTTGAACCAAGAAGACTCATATTGAACAGTTTAGAGTGCTACCAGTTGAAGAAAGACTCATTTTATCCAGTACTTGGTCTTTTTAATGAGAAGCAATTTTAGCACAAGTTTCTTTTCTGAAACATAATTATGGCTTTATCTTAGTGAAGCAAGTCCCGACTAGGTGCCATCCACAACCGCCTCCTAAGCTTCAACCAATTTTTCAAATCTTAACCATGTGCTAGATCCCAAGCCTTATGCGACCACTCCAAGCAACAGACTTAAGGAAGTGATCTTAGGTCATCCAAGGCTCCCCCTGAGTTCATGCCTAGTGCAATGGCAAGCGCCTCATGAGAAAGATTTGGTGAGATCGGCTTTTTCGCACAAAGAGATCATTTTGCTTTTGAAGTTTTTAGACCAACGATTAAAGATAAGTCAAGTTTCTTAACAAACCGACATAGCTTACTCAAACTCAAAAGGGATTCAAGACTCAACTCACCTTACTTGACATGGCGAGAATCATAAAAGGATAACTTCAACCAGACTAGTCTCAAGAGCTATCATGACAAGATTTTAATTCAAGTTTAGCATTTTTTAATCACTTTAGCATGGCAAAGAAACTGCACATAAAAAGTCATGATAAATCTAGCAGTTTAGCATAAATCATGGCAAGATGTAAAACAGTGAAAACAGATCATAAGGATAATAGACAGGGCTCCATATGATTATATTACAATGCAAGATGAAATGCAGGAAAAACCAGATTCCCTTCAGAATGGGATGCACTCTTTTAACTCAGGTTGAGTTATGACAAATTTAAGAACTAGAATAACCAAGAAAAACTCCCCCTGAACCAAAGGAACAAAAACGAGAATCTGATAAGAGAAATAGAAAAGGCAGTCCTTAGAGCATAGAAGAGATATAGAGAATACTATTGCTCAGACAGGTTCTTATCTACCCCATATGATTCTAGGACTATCATCTGATCAACTCACATACTAAGGAGCAAACACTGTCCCTGTCTACCCAAGGGTGGCCCGACCCTTGCTAGTACCTATAAGAAGTGAGTAAGCTCTACTTAGAGAGAGAAGAGACAGCTAATAAGCAGCATCCTAGAAGCACAAGATAAGAATTAGTAGTCAAAGCAACTTGGCAAGAAAACCACTCTAACCTATGCTGGAAGGACTTCGACCCAACTCACTCAAAAGAAATGCAACCAGAAAGGAGTAAGCATAATTAAAATATAATACAGCAGTAAAACCCAAACTCCCTCACAACAGTCCGTAAGGACAAACCACCCCAAGCTCTCCCCGCAGAGCTGAAAACCGAGAGCTGTCCAGAGGCTTGGTGAAGATATCTGCCAACTGGTGCTCACTCTCCACAAACTGGAGCACAATGTAACCCTTCTCTACATGGTTTCGAAGAAAGTGATATCTGATATCAATATGCTTAGTCCGAGAATGTTGCACTGGGTTCTTGGCAATGCAAATTGCAGACGTGTTATCACAAAAGAGTGGAACATAGTCTATCACTAACCCAAAGTCCTACAGGGTTGAGACAATCCAAAGCACTTGGCTCTGAAAGAATCGGTCGCAAAGAATCGGCGCAAACAACGACTCGCCTCCGCAGTGGATCGAGCAACACCGCATCGCTTCCTTGACGCACCAGAGACAAGAGAAGTGCCAATGAATTGGCAAGTGCAGAGGTGCTCTTCCTATCTATCCTACACCAAATAAGTTCGTGATCGAGAAGGCTCTTAGAGATAGACAAGAAGAGGAAGAGTCCCAGATCCCATAGTCAATGGTAGCTCGAAGGTACCGAAAGATGTGTTTCACCGCCTGACAATGAGATACGCGAGGAGAAGCCTGAAACCGAGCCCAAAGACACACAGAGAAGTGTATGTCTGGTCTCGAGGCTGTGAGGTACAAGAGAGAGCCAATCATGCTTTTGAACTCCTTTTGGTCAATGTGTTCGCTGCCTTCATCTTGATCAAGAGCGGTTGTAGATGCCATTGAGTTGATCTTGGCTTTCCATCATTCATGTCGGCGCTTCAGAGGTCTCGAGTGTACTTGCCTTGGTGAAGAAAAGTACCTTCCCGAGTCTGTTTGATTTGGAAGCCAAGGAAGAAGCTCAACTCGCCCATCATGCTCATCTCAAATTCCGAGCTCATAACATCAGAAAACTGAGAAATGAGAGTATGTGAGGAGCCTCCAAAGATGATGTCGTCCACATAGATCTGGACGAGCAAAAGATCGCTGCCAAGACGGCGAATGAACAAGGTCTTGTCTATTTTACCCATTTCAAAACCATGACTCAAACAGATAGGACTTAAGCCTTTCATACCAAGCTCGGGAGCTCGCTGAGTCCATACAAAGCTTTGGAAAGCCTGTAGACAAGGTTAGGGTATTTGGGGTTCTCAAATCAAGGTCGTCGACATAGACTTCTTCCTCAATAAGGCCATTGAGGAAGGCACTCTTGATATCCATCCGTAAAGCTTGAAACCCTTAGAAGCCGCAAAGGCAAGTAGGATTCTAATGGCTTCAAGTCTAGCTACAGGGCAAAGGTCTCTTCAAATCTAGACCTCAACTTGGGAGTACCCTAAGCTACAAATCTAGCCTTGTTTCAATGACTAACCCATCTTCACTTTGCTTGTTCTTGAATACCCATTTGGTCCCAATGATATTGTGACCTTGAGGGGCTCAACAAGGACCGCACCTTGTTTCTTTCAAAGTTCTCCAACTCCTCATGCATGGCGCTTATCCAAGACTCGTCGAGATAGAGCATGACAAACGCCTTTGGGCTCAAATGAGGCGATTTAAAGCGTAATGGAGACAAGAGAGACAAACCGCCTTTGGAACGTGTGACACGCTCAAAGAGGCCTCCAATGATCTGCTCTGAAGGATGGTCCTTTTGAATGTGTCTTGGAGGTCTAGGGTGAGATGAAGAAGTGGCCTCTATCTCATGAGCAGATGAGATAGGAACAGAGCCACTAGCCTGAATAGCGTAGGTAAGGGTCGATCTCCTCGAGGTGCAAGTGGAAGAAGGCACTCAAGAGGAGGAGGAAGAACCGATCTGTAGACAACCTCATCTCCGCCTTCCTCATCGCCCACAAAGATGGACTCTGCATCGCTTCTAGAGAACTCGAGATATCGTGCCTAGTCCCTGACCGGCCTCATCGAAGGTCACCTCACAGGTTTCTACCATTTTACTAGACTAGCAGTTCCAGACTCTATAGGCACGAGAAGAAATCGAGTAACCCAGAAAGATCCCATCACAAGATCGTGACTCGAACTTGTCTAGGTTCCCAGACTTCAGAATAAAACACTTGCAACCAAACACACGAAAATACGAGACGTTGGGTTTTCACCCATATCTCAACTCATAAGAAGTGCGATGCAAGAGTGCCCGAAGAAAGACTCTGTTAGAAACATGACAAGCAGTTGCAATGGCCTCAGCCCAAAACTTCCTAGGTGTAGAGTACTCATCAAGCATCGTCCTGGCCATCTCGACCAAGGTACGGTTCTTCCTCTCCACAACGCCATTCTGTTGGGGGACGTATGGAGACGAGAACTGGTGCTCCACACCTGTCTCACCACAGAAACTCTCAAAGTAGGAATTTTGAACTCGGTGCCATTATCACCGCAATTGCTCGTAATGCACCGGGAGCTCAACAGAAAGCCTACTAAAAGACCACGAAAAGAGTAAACGCCTCATCCTTCGAGGCTAAGAAAAACACCCAAGAGTACTCGAGAAGTCATCGACCACAACAAGAATATACCACTTCCTCCCGCCGATCAGACTCGAGCCGACCAATCAGATCCATATGGAGCAGCTTGTCCAGTGCATCACCATTGTCACCGTGGATCGAGAGTGAGAAGCGGCAACCATCTTGCCGCGTGCGGCATGGAGAGCAAACTAGATCCTTGACCATCTTGAGTTTTGGCAAACCACGAATGAGATCGTGGCCGCTAACTCGTGTCAAATGATCAAAACCTATATGACCTAGTCTCCTATGCCAGAAGGTCAAATCACGGGATTAAGAAGCAATTAAACACCGGAGAGGATCACCAGAAGACTCAGAAAAATCAGCACGAAAGATCCTCCCATATCGAGAAATCCCGCAAACTAGGCTACCCGAAGAATCATGAATTTTGCAATTGTTTTTCTTAAAGCTCACCAGAACTGGGCCATCGGTAAGTCGAGAGACTGAAAGCGATTATCTGCGCAGCTTACTTACTAAGGCAACATCTTTCAAAATAAAAGAATCATTAATGCTCACAGTACCTTTAGCGATGACGCGCCCAAAAGAAGCATCTCCGAAGGTGATCGTCACATCACCTCGAGCACGGGCTAGGGAAGAAAACCAACGAGAGTCTCCGTTCATATGACGAGAACACCCGAGTCTACAATCCGCACCTTTCCTTCCCGCACCGCGAACCCGAGTCAAACAGAGTAAAGTCTCAAGATGGGGTGAATCAACAAAGTGATTTTGGCACCCAATACCGAGTAACACGCCGAATGATGAAGTAGTCAAGCAAGACCGACTCGATTTACCTCGCGCCTCTGCCACTCAACAAGTCGGAAGGTGCGGCAGACACAAGTCGTTATCTTGAATCCGACCGCTATAGAAGAGCGAGTCGGAATTCTGGCAACATGCTGATCACGCCGCGGGTAGCCATCTCGAAAGGGAAACCGAGATCTACCCTCAAAGCGACGGAAGTCACGAACAAAGGGAGCATGAGGACAAAAATTAGAAAACTCAGAAAAACCAAGTCCTCGATGCTGCCCTAAATCATCAGTTGTATCAAACCTAGACCTCATGTTGGTCTTAGGTGCACTCATGGTCTGGGGCTGACCCTGAATGTACCTAACAGACTCAACACGATCTCTACGCGCGATCTTGGCGCTACCAAGCAATGATCAACCAAATGTCCATCCTTCCGATGAAGGTGCAATGATACTTCGCCTTCGAGGGTCAAGCCGCAGTGGAATCACCTTGTCGTCAGAGATCGCTTGAACAAAACCCACGATTTGAAATTTACTTTCACCCGGGCTTAGTTTTGATCACACCGAGCTATGGTTACGAGCACCATTGTGGATGCTTCCTCATATCCTCATGAAAATCATATCCTAGACCCTGATTAAATCTGCAAATCTTAGATTGGTCTAGAATGAGATTGAGCTTCTTCTTACCTCCTACAAACCTCTCGAGAGTGTTCATAAGATACTGACACTCCCGAAAGAGAGAGGTACAAGAAGAGCAGGGGGGAGAAGGAACAGCAGAAGGTAAGGGAGCAGAAGAAGAACCAACAGTAGAGGAAAGATTGGCTTGTGCATGCACAACCAACTTTGGGGGGACTGTCCTACTGCTAGCAGATTGGTTCACGTTGCTAGGCGTCTCTACCAAACCCTTAGACTTCTTCCCAGCACACACAATACAAGCAGATGATTGTGTTTCTAGAAGGTCCTTAGTTAGCTTCACACATTTTTCATCCAAAGCAACCAAATCACATTTTAGTTTATTACATTGATTGCATGGTGAGCTAACAAGGTCCTTAGAAGCATACTGAGCCAGTTTGTTATCGTGATCAATCATTTCTTGAAACTACTTGGATACAGATTCTAGATCAGCAGTTAACTTAGGACAGTTTAAACAAGAAACAATGGGCTCTAGTAGCGCGACTTGAATTCAAGAATTTTGTGATCGCACTGCTTTAGGTTCATCTTGAGATTATTACAATTTTCACAAGTCTCAGGCAGATCAAGCAACATGGTATAAAGACCTCTAAACGAGTTGTCCTTAACTTCACATGAGGTGCAAGCGGTAGCCTCAACAGTAGTAGATGAAGGAGGTGCTACCATACTCATCTCTAATTTAGCAAGAAGGCTAATGTTCTCTACTTTAATCATGTCTAGTTCAGAGGACACACTATCATGCAAGGTCCTTAGTTTTTCCATGTCATCAAGCAAAGCACAAAGATGTGTCACAATCATCACGGAGGGAGCAGATGTAAGCAAAGTAAGCTCCGTGATAGTTTAGCTACTCCTTCTCCAACTCAAGACACTTAGCCCTAGACTTAGCATGAAATCTACCTAGCTTAAGAAAAGCATCATTAAGTCGGGTCGTAAGTGGGACTAACCTCATCGAGTCGAGTACACTCATTGTCGCCGATCGCCTCGAGGGCCATGAAGCACATGCCGAGAAGTTGCCGCCGCCCTTGGGATCTTGATCGCCCTTTCCATCATCGTACTCCACCCTCCACCTCGCCGGTGTCCGGTTCGTCGAGGCGGTGAGGACGCTGATGGAACAACTTCTTTGCCTTCCCAAAGTTGCGAAACTTCTTCTTGCCTTGATCAGTCTTTCAAGGCTTCGTGTTGCGGTTCTTGTCGATGTAGTCGTTCTTGCCCGAACCGCCGTAGTCACCTTTGCCCTTCCCCAGCTTGGGGCAGTTTGCTCGGATGTGGTTGGGGCCACCACACTCGAAGTAAATCACGTGACCTCCTCTTTTACCATCCCCCCTCCTCTTGTAAGCATGGGAAAACTTCCGAGCTAAGAGGGCTAGCTGTTCATCCTCAAGCTGCTCTAACTGATCATCAGTTATGTCACAGAGAGCAGCTAGGGAGAACCCGTGTATCGACTCAGAAGAAGATCTAGAGGTGGGATCAGTGACTAAAGCCATCGACTGTGACTTCGACCTTCGAGAGACAATGTCAATCTCGTGAGTCTTGAGACGCGAGTAAAGCGCATCAAGAGTCAGGGTCGAGAGGTTCGTGCTATCCTTGATGGTAGTCACTTTCATCTCCCAAACACGAAGATCGAGTGTAGAAATCATCTGTCGAGCGTTATCCGAGTCGGGGTATGTAAGACCGACCGCTCGGAGGTTGCTTAAAATCTTATGGAAGTGCGAAAAACACTCGTCAAGAGATTCACCAGCAAGCATCTCAAATTTACTGTATTCACGCTTGAACTGGTCTTGTCGAATCGTCTTAATCTGGGTGGTGCCCTCATGGTATGCATCGAGGGTCACCCGGATGTAAAAGCGTAAGGCAAATGAGAAATGCGATCGAACTCACTCGCCAAACCACGAATGATAATGTTCCTAGCCTTAGCATTGGCCTCAACATCAGGCATGTTTCCCACATTGATGTTTTCATCGGCAGGAACGGCGAATCTAACCTTCACCTTTCTCCAGATGGCATACCCCATAGCCTGGTAGTATGTTTCCATTCGGCTCTTCCAGAAGGGGTAATCCAGGCCATCAAAGACTGGAGGCTTGGTGGAATACTTGTCCGCTGTTATGGCTCAACGCATCGTTAAGATCTATAAAGAAGAGCTAACCGGCTCTGATACCAATTGAAGGACCGAAATGGCAATAGAGGGGGGGTGAATGGTGCCTTAAAAATTAAGAACTCCCCTTTACTGTATTTAAATAAACCTACAAAGCCCTCTGGAAATCTCAAGTTTGAGAGAAACACAATCAGAGAACGAAAACAAATTTCACCGTTGCACGTAAATCGAAGTTCGATTCTACTCGCGTAGTTCCGATCGCAGAGTTCCGGGTTCAATGCGGAAGTTCCGCCTGCGGTAGTTCCGCCTTGGACAATCGGAAGTTCCGATAGTCCTGACCGAAGAACAGTGCGCTCGGGTTTTTCCCGAAAATCCGAAATACTAAATCTTGAGTGCTCTTCTCACGTCAAGTTTCACAGGACATCATCCTAAACAACATCTTGACCTCATGGAGAAGAACCGCAAACAAAGATTCATTAATCAAAGCAAAATCAGATTTCTTGAAGAAGGGGCAAGAAAGACCAAAAACCACAATAGACAAGATTCTCAGATTCTTAGCTCATGAAACTTTGAGGATATATTAGCAATAGCAATACGACTCTAGTTATCAAGTTTCATGCCATCTCATAAGACGAATCAAGAGTTTCATCAAAAACCCTAGCTATTCAAGAGAAGAACAGAGAGAAGAGAGGAGGCATAAACAAGTAATCAAAACCTCAGAGTTTCATTGATAGAAATCAAACGATTACAGAGGGAAACACAGAGGAATGATTACACAAGATTTCAGTTCATCCTCTCCAACTCAACAAACTCTCAAAAAGCATAACAACCTCTCCAAAGGCTCTTTAGCTAAAGCTAACCCTAATTTTCTCTCTCAAAAGGTCTAACCCTAACACCAGGGGTTCACCTCTATTTATAGCCCTTGGCTAATGGGCCTCCAAACCATTAAGCCCGCTATACCCGAACGGAACCGCCTCCACTTGTGCCGCTTTGCGAAAAGACCGTTTCGCCCCTTGCGCACCTTTCCGAAGCCTCCGACGCCTTGCTGTCCTTGACTCGCAACCACCTCAAGATTCACGCCGTCTTCGACACATCCCGACCGTTCTGACCTCAACGCCGCCTACGCTTAGTCCGATCACCTCGTGTCTCGCCACGACTTCGTCTCGATGTCCTGCAGTCAACACAGACAAAAACACATCACATAGCATTGCACAATATCATAGCATCAATATTTGTACAAGACTCAAACTCATACAAGCTCAAAATCACAAACTTTCCTTCTACTCGCATTACGCTCGACACAATCGGAAGTTCGCGACTTACCATTGCGGAAGTTCGATTTCGAAACGTCCGCACTTGTCAGGAAGATCGGAAGTTCCGCGCTTACCATTGCGAAAGTTCCGATTGTCGGAACGTCCGCACTCCCAGATTTTCAATTCCGATTTTCGTCACAAGGGAATACTCACGTCAGTATTATCGGTCAAACCGCGTTCCCAGGTGTGGAAGTTCCGATTGCCCGCAACAGAACTCAAAACGTCAGGATAATCGGATGTTCCGTTTTACCACAGTAGAAGTTCCGATTATCGGAAGTTCCGGTTTCCAAAACCGGAAGTTCCGCGACTTCCGTAAACAAGACAAGAAAGAATAGCGAAAACGCAAAGATTTCAATCACAAACTTCTCACCACAGCGTCAAATACTCATCACTCAAACGGGGACCCTACTCACATGGTCTCTCAAAAGGGACCAACTTTAATAGTAGCATGGCAGGAATAAAGACTGAACTCATCAAACAGAATCAAGAAATAGTTAAAGTGATCCACTAGCATCATTTGACAAGAAGACATAACGAGGAGAGAAATATCATGCAGTAGAAAACTTATTTATTACAGTTCCTCAATTACTACTGAAAAACATATTCGACACTATTAATGAAAGTAAAATGTAGTGAACTGTGTGATACGTGCAGGTCTATTCCCTCCCAATAGAGTCATCATCAACGATCACCTAAATAAAGAAAGAAAATAAGAATGAGTCAAAACTCAGTAAGTACAGTAAACAATTGAACATTCAAGGTTATGAACTATTCAATCTCAATACAAAGGACGAGCTTATCTCTGAACACTTATGAGTATAAACGGAATGAATGGGTGCATTGAAGGGAAAGGACTCACACATGCTCATACCGGTATAGCGAGTGACACACCCGTCGGTGCTCATTTAAGCCCGTACTTAACAAAGTCCGAGATCCAATCACTGTATGAAGAACGTTTCATACGGGTGTCCGAAATTGCCTACATTGGAATGGTGGGTCTTACGTGCCCATACTGGAATTGATGGGTCTTAATAATTCCACTCCCGTGGACGGAACACGAACAATGCAAGAATGGAATGAATATATGTAATGGGTGCCACCTCTTTCAATCACATGGATTATCAACTAAGAACGAATATATGTCATGAAGTATGAATCAGGGATCATTGAAATAGCATCGCATCAACAACTTTCAACTGTATAATATGAAGTATGAACATGGATCATAGAAGAAACATCGCATTAACAACATTCAACAGAATTCAACATGTCTTAACACATTGTACTTGCCTTCCGCGCTGTGACGTGCTAGGAGGCAACGAAGGTGCTCCTCCACTCATCGCCTCATCGCCTACACAAATACGTATCCGCAATAAGGATAACAATGTATGACATAGCTACGGTGTCCTACCATAATCCCCTAACTTTCCAACACAATCAACGGTTTCAAACTGACATTTAACCTATTCAACCACCTGATAACCCTACTGGACAGCAGTACGAGAAAAATCATAATTAATGATCTGTAACTCGGAATGACATGAAACCAGTGCTCAATGAATCTTAACGAACCAGGCTACGGAACTCTAGTTGATAGGGTTTATCGATTCAGCCAAGACAATTGGCAAACCAGTAGTTGAAAATGTCTGACAGACATCTGTCCAGACCACATAACAGCAGTAAAGAAAAAGGCATAACTTTCATTCTACAGATCTAGTGGAGGTGATATTTATCAATCTGGAAATATTATTAAAAATTCTACAATAATCTTGTTCGGTGGAGGTCCTGAATTTTACATTAACAAGGTCAAAACTAAGGATCAAACAGACAATTCCTTCTCGTCAGACAGACAGAATAGCGTGCAAAGAATAGCTCATATCTCCTAAACCGTAAGGCGGAATCTCGTGATCTCAGTGGCTATAGAAGGATATAAACTAGTGTTACAAAACTCTAGGAGACGAAAATATCAGATTCTGCTTCTAAAACACCAAAACTGGGCGCACAACCGATTGGATCTGTTCTGGAATCTAGCAGACAGCATGTCGGTTTAATCCTAACTATCAATCCTTCCTTCAAACAGTATCAAACAACGAATGAGACTCCTCGTTACCCTTGTAGACCTGCTGGACGATGAAGATCACCCTCCCGAAAAACTCCCCCTTTCTCCTCTCTTCTTTGGTCGGCCACGAAAACGGCACCTAGAAAATCGGCTGGAGGGGCGTCTTTGGGGAGAACCATGGGGGCAGCGCCGGGGATCACCGGGGGTCAACACCAAGGGGAGGAGGCGGCACCAAGGGGCAGGGGAGGTGCTGGTTTGGGGTGTGGGGGTGGCGGCTCTAGAGGGGAGAAGTGGGGAGGGAGAGGGGAGATGGGGGGCCGGCTAGGTTAGAGGGGGAGGTGGGGGCGCATGGGCCTTGGGCCTAGGCGCCTCCCCTCCCTCCTTGTCCCATCCTTGGCCGGCCATAGGCCGCCCAGGGTTACCCCAGCCTGGGCCGGGGGCCCAGGATTCAAACAAAAATCCCGAAACCCGAATTTTTTAAATAGTTCTTTCTTCCGAACAAAATCCTCTCTAAACGAAAATCGGGATATTACACCTAGTAGGTTAGCAAATAAAACTAGTGACATAGAATTTAAGGGATTAGATAATTTTAGATGTATTGATATGTAGTGTAGTTTACTATAGTACATCATTTTAGATATGTATAGTTTAGTTTATCGTATAGATATTCATGCATTGTTACCTAGTGTATTATTTTGTAGTTTAGTTTTCGATATGTCGTTAAATTTTAGAATTTTGTTTTGTGCAATAATTGAGAATTATTTTTCAAAAAAATATTTTAATAAAGAAGTACAAAAATAAATAGTTTTATAAAAAAATGGGCTATGAAGTGCTGCATGTTCGTACCGGTGATTGGAATGGTGACAATAGCCTATTTTGTAAATTATTTGGCTATTTTTTGCAATTATTTATTAAAACAATATATTTTAAATTAATTAATTCTCAATTATTGAATTAATTATATAGTTTTAGATGGAATGTATTGCTATGTGGTGTAGAGTCGTGTAATACATCATTTTAGTCGTGCGTAGTTCAGTTCCAGACATGTTGTTAATCGTGTAGATTTTTTTGGTGTAATAATTGAATTAATTATATAGTTGTAGATGGAATGTATTGTTTTGTGGTGTAGTGTCATGTGATACATCATTTTAGTTGGGTGTAGTTCACTTCTAGACATGTCGTTAATCGTGTAGAATTTATTTTGGTGCAGTAATTGAATTAATTAGGTAGTTGTGGATGCAGTACATCATTTTAGTTATCTGTAGTTCAGTTCTAGACATGTCGTTAACCGTGTAGAATTTATTTTGGTGCAATAATTGAATTAATTACATAATTGTAGATGCATTGCATACTTTTGGATATATCGTTAATCTATTTTGTGTTGTTGCTAATTGCAAAGTTATATTAATTTTTGTGTATGTTTCATAGTATTTATAATTTAAGTATTGAATTTTCAAGTATAGCGGCCCTAGGAGACGCTGCGTAGTGGCCCTACGAGTTGCTTGACCTGGCTGTTGATGTGGGTCACCTTAACCGCCTCAGTACCATCCTCCCCCAGCTGGGCAAGACACCCATTGAGTTTGGCGCGTTGCAGCAGCGCATGCCAATGAGGCATGGAGGGTCAACCCACGTTGGGTGCCGAGGTGCGTGTAGTTGTGACCTTCGTGTACTCAATATTAGTCTAACTTGTGTGGGTGGACTAACATATGTTGTTAATCCTTTTGACACAGGTTGAGACTAGCAGGTCTGCTTCCACTAGCGAGGATGGAGTAGGCGACTGAAGGATCGCGGAAAGGCTACGATAGCACAAAATAAAATTTCACTGCACAACCAAGGAACCTCCGCTAGTAATATATCACGGATTACCACTAGACGCGCCGACTCGTAGCGGAAGTAGAGTTGATGTAGCGAGTTGATACGGTCGTAGTCGCACTCGCCACACGTCTTCTCCTCCGAGTAGTCGTACTGGCCACGCGTCTCCTCCTCCGAGTGGTCGTACTCGCCGCACGTCTTCTCCTACGAGTAGTCATACTCGCCGTGCGTCTTCTCCTCCTGCTCCTGAGATCGTCCCGAGTTGCTGATCGTTCTAGTACTGATGCTTCGCAACAACACCTCCAAAATCTTTTCCTTTTTGGTAATTGATGATAACCACTTCAATTGCACATAAATTGAATGTAGATAATTGAAAGTAACACGACATGAGTATATATGAACTACACAAGTTATATATACTCCAACATGAGTATACAAGAACTCACAAGTTCTATATACTCAAAAGGATATGTTTCAAGGTAAAGATCCCAAATATGTGTGGAAAACAAAATATGGATCAATACTAATGAAACCACATAATATAGAATGAACTCCCCCTAAGTGTGTGCATATACAAATGTGTAATAAAAACATATGCACATATTCAAGTTCAACTTATGGTTGAGTTCAACCTATATTTTGGATCCGTGGAATGCAACAATATATAAGATTAAAATGTTGATTGCAGACCTCGTTGAATTTCACCTTTATATCCAAATGAGACTACACACTAGATATAATAAGAAAATGTTAGTCTCACAATTAGATTTGTCATTAATCACCAAAACACTCCATTAACTCATAATGGCGGGTTTAGATCCTTCAATCTCCCTTTTTTTGGTGATTGATGACAAATCCTTTATCAATAACAACATTTGGATATAAATAGCATAACATAAGAATTTAAACTATTGAACTATGTCTATACATGTCATAAGGTGAATTTTAATGATTCAAACAATATGCATATAGGAATGATATGCTTATATAATCAATGAAATTTCCCCCTTTTGGCATAATACAAATTAATAAAATCAAACATCCAAATGGAAGAATATTGATAATATAAAAATTATCACTTTTGACATTAAGCACCAAAAAGTCCAAAACAAATCTAAAGCCAAAAAAGAGGTTTTGCAAAGCAATGAATTTGGCAATTGAAATCATTTTATTGATCATTGAAATATACTCTCTTTTTGACATAAATTAGCCAAAAATAAAGTAAGGTCGAAAAGAGGATTTTGCAAATTTAGGAGCTTGGTCACAAAAAAATATGAAATAGACATATATGACCAAAAGAGATATTGTTATCAAAATGTGTGATGAGAAACAAAATAGGTCACAAACATATTAATCATATCACATTCTCCCCTTTTAAAATTAATAGATTGAGAATCACTTTAAACAATATTTGAAATATATTCAAATAATCTCCATTTTGAAATATTTCCAATAAAAACTTGCATTGAGATATCAAGCTCATTTTCCAAAAGAAAATACAAAGGGATATATGCATTTGAAATCATTTGAAATCATTTGAAATATGTTTTAAATAAGGTGCCACTAGTAAAATTTTGATTTTTCACAAAACTCTAGCCTTTATAACAAGAGACCACTTGTAAAATCCTTTTGACTTTTGAATAAAAGATTTGTTTAATAGAATACCACTTGTAAAATTTTGCTTTTTCACAAACAAAACTTGAAATATTCTCAAAAAACATTTTCAAAGAAGAATTTTTGAAAAATGGGTATCTTTTCAAAAGATATGCCAAATTGAGATTTGAAGGTAAAAAAGAGAATGATACATATACATTCACAAGATCCATAAATCAATTTGGGCAAATAGGTAAAATAGTTTTCCAATACTAATAATTTACCCAAATTTTAATTAAGCTCATTTCATCTTCTTTTTCTAAAGCTTTTTCTCCAACTTCAGTCCGGAGCTTCTTCATTTCATCTTCTTTTTCTAAAAAAGAAATGAGAGTCGAGTAAAGGTCAAAGTCAAAAGCAGTCTTAAGTTCAGCACTTACTGTTTATTTTTTCCTGCAATCTTCTAGTTGCAGAGATGGCTTCTCGAAGTTTCTTCGAGAGGTCTACTATTTCCTCCCTCAGCTTTTTCGACTCCTCTTTTTCATAATCGAGCGAGTCAGCTAAGGTCTTTGTGTCACTTTTTAACCTACAAAGGATAAAAGTGGATATGAACATCTGTCAATCGGTTGTAAGTTCTTCTACAACCATCGACCTGGTCGTAAGTCTTTCTACGACAAAGCCTCTGGTCGTAAGCTTTTTACGACCAATACCTTGTCATGAGTTTTTCCATGACAAATCTCGTAAGCACTATATAAGTAGTCAAGTCGAAAACGACTATGAATAACAGTGACTTACCATCTCTCACTTTGTATGCGAGTTCCTTTTTTTCCTGTCGGAGCTCTAGAAGTTGTCGATGATACTCACCAACAACGGCAATTTGCTCTAGAGCTTTCTGCAAAAGGAAGACAGTGAGAAGAAAGGAAAAGCCACATATATAAGTATCCTAAAGATACTTACATTCATGGTCGACCTAGCAAATGCCGAATAAACCAGCTCCGGGGTCTTCAGCTTGTCTACCCTCGCAACTTGATCCCACCAAACCTTCTCAAGACGCTCATTGTCAAAGATGTTTCCTCTATTGAGAATATCGTTGGGATGGGGGACTCGGTCGCGAGATCTGAAAGCAGAAGACCCTACGACGGTAGCAGGTCCAAAGAAGTCAGCACAAAAGTTGAAGTATTCTGTGGATATCGTGAGGATATGTGCACGATCTCAGGATGATGAGTCAATTGGCAATGGCGTTGATGGTTTACAAAATCTCGCGTTTTCGGGTTTGCTCCCAGGCTGTCAGACCACAGGCGGTCTGACCGGTTGTGTCGGGCGGTCAGACCGCCTGTGGAGGAGTCCGACCGGCCATGGTGGCCGGTCCGACCGCCATTTTAAAAATGCGTTTTTGGAGCTGAGCAAAAAATAGGTTGTGTAGGCAAGTGAGGGGAGTCTCCTGGATGTGGTCCCATCATTTTTGGAGCTCCCAGTCAAAAGTTCTATTGAGTTGAAAATTCCAGAAGGTTTCGGATTTTCAAGGTTGAATTTTGGCTAAGTCTTTTGGACCGGTCCGACCGCCGTTGTGGGAGCGGTCCGACCGGCATGAAATCGGTCGGACCGGCCCTGTGGGGCGGTCAGACCGGCTTTGACTTGGCGGTTAGCCAAGTTTGCATTGTTGTGTATTGACTGTGTTTATTGTATGAACTTCAATGCTTTATTGTTGCATATTGCATTGCGGAGCTAACGTGGGTCAAGTTGTAAAGAACTTGTTCCCGGAAACGGTTTGTTTGTCTATTGCTGTGCAGGTGGCTTGCAGGTCAACGACGTCAACGGTGAGTGGATCGGGACTACGCTTGGAGAGCTGAGGTCCAGAGCGATCGGGGATCTGGGTGAGGTTGTGTGACTCAGGCATGGTGCAGGATGGGCAAGATGGATCGAACGGGTGGTTCGGTGCAGCTGGTTGGACAGGCGGTGCGGATATCAGTGCAAGTCTCTGGAAGGTTCCGATGGGATTCGGACAAGAGAGGCTTGGCGACGTGATGAGAACCGCTGATCAACCTACACGTGGTGAAGCAGGCGATTGCTTCAATAGTTATGTGTGTGTGGGCCCCATGTGTAAGAGGTCCCAAAAGTGAAACCCTAGCTCTCTAGTATAAATAGAAAGGGGGGAGATGGAAAACCCTCTTAAGCACTCATTTGGCCCCTTCTTCCTTTTTCTAGGGTTTGGAGGAGAGGAGAGGAGAACTAGGGTTTGGAGAGTTTGGAGTGTGCTCCTTGTGTGAGCTCTTGCCCTCCTTGTTGGAGAGGCTTTGTAAGCATCTTGTGTGTGATCAAACCATCTTGTGATGCTTAATTGAAAGATCATTTGCTCCCTTTGTGTTCTTCTCCCTTGTTGGATGATTTTGGTGCTTCCTTGATTCAAAGGTTTATGCTTGGTCCCTTGGACTATTTTATCTTGCTTGGATGTGTGGGGATACTCCTAGAGTCATCTAGATCATCAACCCCCATGAGCAAGTCTTGAATCAAGATTTTCATATTTCTAGGGTTTGTGCACTTCTTTGTTAAATCCTTAAGAGATTGATTCTGCGAAGTGGATCTGAAGGATCGTCGCTAGAAATAGGTCTCTAATATCATTAGGGAGGTGTGCTCGAAATTTGGTCAAGTTTCATTGGTTGAATCAAAAGTTGGATCAAATTTCGTTTTGGATTTGGGTTGAGTTTTTCTCTGGGTGAACCGGTCGGCCGGTGTTACTGCGGTCCGGTCCGACCACGTGTATTCAGATCATTGCTCACGGGTCGAACCGCTGTCCACCGGTCCGACCGCCAGTTGGTTGCCGGTTAGACCGCTGGTTGACCGTCGGTCCGACCGCCCGTGGTAGCCGGTCAGACCGCCAGTACCCAGATCAGAACAGTAAGTTCTTTTCTACATTTGTGTCGTGTGGTTGAGGGGTTTATCAAATTCAACACAAGGCTTCCACTGTGCGCTTACTGATCTTCTTAGCTTTCATAGCTAAAGGAGTAAAGTTCGTGTTGTATTTGATTTAGGCGAGAAAGTTTTGAAAGCGCCTATTCACCCCCCTAGTCGCCTTTACGGTCCTACAAGTGGTATCAGAGCCGGTTAGCTCTTCTCATAGATCTTAACCGGTCTTTGGAGCCATGGCGACTGACAAGTACTCAACCAAGCCACACATTTTTGAGGAGTTGACTTTGCATCTTTGGAAGGCTCGTATGCAAGCATATATCGAGGCTCAAGGGCACGCTATTTGGCTTAAGGTGAAAAACCCTTATGTCGTGCCGGTAGATGGCGATATGATCACTCGGATGTGGAGGCCAACGGCAAGGCTCGAAATTACTTGATCCAAGGCCTTAGTCGATCTGAGTTTGAGCATGTTGCTCACTTGCGGTCTGCTCATGAGATCTGGCGGACACTTTGTGATTATCACGAAGGGTCCACTGCGATCAAGGAAGTGAGACAGAACCAGCTCAAAAAGGTTTACTCTAAGATTGAGCAAAGGCACGGTGAGTCTTTGGATGAGTGTGGGAAGATTCTCTAAGATTCTTCATGATCTCCGTATTTGTTGACTTGGTGTTTTACGAGTGCGAAAATGCATGCCCGACTCGGGTGCTCTTGATGTGAAGGTCTGGGGAATGAAGATCACTTTCATCAATGACAACACTGTCATGAGTGAGCTTACCATGGATAAGCTTTACTCGAGGTTGAAGACGCATGAGATTGATTTTATCTCGCGTCTCCCAAAGGCAGAGTCGATGGCATTAGTGGTCGACAAATCCAAGAGTTGTTCTTCTGATTCTCTTGATTGTAGCTCATCTGGCTTTTCATTATCTGCTTTGCATTCTTTAAGCGATGAGCAACTTGAGAAACTACGAGGATGACTTAGCCCTCCTATCCACCAAATTCACAAGAGCGTATAACAAGGTGAGGAATAGGAGGAGAAGTGGACCTATCACGTGCTTCGAATGTGGTGAGCCAAACCACATTCGCTCCAGGTGCCCCAAGCTAAAGGGCAAGGAGGAGAAGGAGACACGAAGACATCCCCAGGAGAGGGATGCTAAACCCAAGAAGACAAACTATCGCAAGTTTGTCAGCCGGGTCCTTGCCGCTCTAGAGAATGTCAATATGAGCGATGTGGACTCGGAAACGGAGGACGACGAGAGTGACTCTCGTGGCAAGAAGAAGGCACATGACTTCACAGGCATGTGTTTCATGGCCAAAAACAGCCATGACAGCGACTCCTCCAACGATGAGGATCCCTTTAGTGATCCCGATGAGGTATGCCCTTCTAGTGCTGACATGAAAAGGGGTTTGGTGCTTGCTGAACGGAAATTGCATAAGCAAGTAAAAATGATTAAGAAGCAGGATATTATGATTGATAATTTGAACCTAGAAGTTGTTAGGCTTAAATCTATTAATCCTGACGATATTTGTGATTCCTGCACTAGCTTGCTTAAAGATTTGACAAGCTTGAAACCTGCTCATTCCTCTGTTACAAATCAACTAAAAGATGCTCTCGATGAACTAGAATCTCTCAAGTCTAGTTCTGCTGGCTTAGATGTCATCCCTCTTGATGTGACTGCCATGGAAGCTATCCCTTTAACTTGCTCAAATTGTGCCTTGCTAGAACTAAAACTGGATAGCTCTTTAAAAGAATTGCAAAAGTTTGATGCTAGTCACACATGCTCTCATTGTAAGAATAATAGGATTAAGATGCAAGAGATGACAGAAACGTTGATTTACTCTAGAGTTGCATCTTGTGAAAATTGTCCCAAGCTTACAATTGAGATTGAAGCCTTAAACAAGACTCTTGAAGAAAAGGCTAAAATTGAAAGATCCATGTCTTTTACTGCTTCTAAGAAAGTTATTGATTCTAACTCTTGTGTTTTGAATGCTGAAGTTGAAACAATGATTAATCAGATTCAAGAGGCATTTAGAGTCAAGTTTAAGGAGCAGTTGAATAGGATTCAGGAATCCTATTGTGTGTCTTGTGAGGCCTTCAAAGTGGAAGTGGCCCTTCTTAAGAGTAAGCGCGATGAGGTAATCAAGTCTAGCAAGTGCACTAGATGTGAGGGTTTAACGAAAGAGAATGATTACCTCAAGGTGACTCTTGAGAAGTTTTCAAGTGGGAAAAAGAAACTCAACATGATTCTTGATCAATCCAAAGTGAGCGTGAAAAATAGTGGTCTAGGTTTCAATCCCCTAGAGCATTCAAAGAAAAACCACCTAGAATTGCTAGAGTTGTGAAGAATGGTTTATTTGAGCTAGAACCTCCTAAGCCATCCGGGGTTGTTTTCAAATCAGCTGGTTTAAACTCCTTCTGGCAAGAAAGGTGCTTTCACTCATTCTGTACAGACCTCTCATAAGGTCGATACCATTGCACCTTACGCAAGAAAGAGGGCCATCTTGTTGAGTTACCTTCGGAGAGCAAAACTTGAGAGAAAAGAGAGGATGAGCGTCCTGAAATCCATTAGAGGAGTCCCTTCTCCAGCTGTGGTCTCTAGAGCTAGGCAGCCTGTTTATCGCAACACATATAGGCCTAGATTTGTAGAGAACTTTGTAGACTCTTTTGGTGGGTCTAGGCAGCATGTTGGATTAGGACATCGTGAGGAGAGACACCGGGTAGCACCTAGACAGGGGGAGTATCGATCTTTTGGTAGATCGTTTCGGAGAGGTCTAGGTGGGTCTCATGTGCATCCTTATGATTTTATTCCTGATCATGTTTCTGCTATTTCTACTGCTGCTCCCAGACATCGTGCTTCTCGATCTTTGGATCCCTAGATCATTTATCACTAACTTGATCTTGAGACACGGATGTTTTCTGATTGTGCTTTTTAGGTCCGTCGTGCGAGGAAGGAGGACATATGGCTTGTTGACTCCGGGTGTTCTCGACATATGACAGGAGATTCTAGATGGTTCTCCTCCCTCACACGGGCATCCGACAACGAATTGATTACCTTTGGGGATGCTTCTACCGGGACCGTGACTCCAAAGGGCACTGTGCGCGTCAACGACAAGTTCATGCTTAAAGACGTCGCTTTGGTAAGTAAGCTGAGGCATAATCTTCTATCTGTTTCTCAGCTGCTTGATGAGGGTCTAGAAGTGAGGTTTAAGCGTGGTGAGTGTAGAGTTCTAGATTCCTCGGGTGAGCTTGTCTTTGAGATTTCCAGGTTTGAGAAGATCTTTTGTGCAAATTTCAGTATTTCTTCAGCTTCCAGTCCTAGGTGTCTTGTAGCCTCTGATTCGCATGATCTTGTTTTGTGGCATCGTAGACTTGGGCATATAGGTTTTGATCTTTTGTCTAGAGTCAGTTGCAAGGACTTGATTAGAGGTTTGCCTAGGCTGAAGGCTGTTAGAGATCTTGTGTGCTCACCACAGTAGACATGGTAAGATGGTGTCTGCTTCCCACCCACCTCTTACTTTGGTAATGGTGATGGACAGGACATCTTCTTCACTTAGACACAGTTGGTCCTTCTAGAGTTGATCGGTGGTGGGAAATGGTATGTCTTTGGTGGTTGTGGATGATTACTCCGGTATTCATGGGTTTATTTTCTTGCTTCTAAGGACGAAGCATTTGGATTCTTTAGAGATTTGGTCCTTAGAATTGCTGTTGATATACCTGGAGCTTTGAGAGCCATTAGGAGTGACAATGGGACAGAATTCAAGAATTCTTCTTTTTCTACCTTCTGCACTGGTAGGGGAATTGAGTATCAGTTTTCTTCTCCTAGAGTCCCCCAGCAGAATGGTGTCGTAGAAAGGAAGAACAGAACCTTTGTAGAGATGGCTCGGACCATGCTAGATGAGCATTCTACTCCTAGGAGATTTTGGGCTGAGGCGATCTCTACTGCTTATTATATCTCCAATAGGGTTTTCTTGAGATCTGTGGTTGGGAAGACCTCTTATGAACTTAGATTTGGTCATTCTCCCAAAGTCTCTCATTTCAAGATTTTTGGTTGCAAGTGCTTCATTCTTAAACATGGCAACCTTGATAAATTTGAGTCTAGATGCTTTGATGGCATATTTCTTGGATATCCTGCTCATTCTCGTGGCTATCGTTTCTTTAATATTGATACTAACAAAATTGTTGAGACTTGCGAAGTCACTTTTGATGAGGCTAGTCCTGGTACTAGACCCGATGCTTCAGGTACACAGGTTCCAGAAATTCAAGGAAGCATCTTTGTCGATGATGACTCTGAGGATGACGAACCAAACCATCCTCCAGTTACCTTTGAGAGGGGTGGAGAGCCTGCTACTACTACTTCAGTTTCAGCTGAGCAGCCTCCTCCTATTCCCACCGACGATCTGAGTGGCTCTGTTCCTACCTCAACAACTCATGGGGTAGAGGCCATACGCACCGAGAGCACCTCTTCGTATTCAGTGACAACATCCACCTGAGCAGATGATTGGGGATCTTCAAGAGCGAGTCACTCGCTCCAGGTTTATTTCTCCTGATTCTCCTGCACACTCTGCTTTTGTCGCTTCTTTTGAACCCCGAGATATCACCCATGCTTTATCTGATGCCTCTTGGGTCAATGCCATGCATGAAGAGCTTGAGAACTTTGAAAGAAACAAAGTCTGGACTTTAGTTGAGCGACCTTCTGATTCTCATGTTATTGGAACAAAATGGGTTTTTAAAAATAAGCAAAGTGAGGATGGATTGGTTGTTCGCAATAAGGCTAGACTTGTAGCTCAAGGTTATTCCCAGGAAGAGGGCTTAGACTTTGAAGAGACCTTTGCTCCAGTAGCTAGATTGGAGGCCATTCGCATTCTTTTAGCATTTGCAACATCCAAGGGTTTCAAGCTTTTTCAAATGGATGTTAAAAGTGCTTTCTTGAATGGCTTCATAGAAGAAGAGGTCTTTGTCAAGCAACCTCCTGGTTTTGAAAATCAAAAATTCTCAAACCATATTTTTAAACTCTCTAAAGCTCTGTATGGATTGAAACAAGCTCCTAGAGCTTGGTATGGCGGGCTTAAGAGTTTCTTGCTTGAAAATGATTTTAAAATGGGAATGGTTGATAAAACCTTGTTCACTCTCAGGCATGGCAGTGATTTCTTGTTGGTTCAGATTTATGTGGATGATATTATTTTCGGTGGTTCTTCTCATGCTTTGGTGTCAGTTTTGATTCGATGAGCAGTGAGTTTGAGATGAGCATGATGGGAGAGCTGACATTCTTCCTTGGTCTACAAATCAAGCAACTGAAAGAAGGCACCTTCGTTCACCAGAGTAAGTATACAAAGGACCTTCTTCGGCGCTTCAATATGGGAAGCAGTAGGCCAATGTCTACTCCCATTGCTACAACCACCGTGCTGGACCCTGATGAGGATGGATAGTCCGTGGACCAGAAGGAGTACCGCAGTATGATTGGCTCCCTCCTCTATCTTACAGCGTCGAGGCCAGACATACAATTCGCCGTATGTCTGTGCGCTCGCTTTCAGGCTTCTCCTCGTGCTTCTCATCGTCAAGCAGTACGTCGCATATTCAGGTATCTTCAAGATACGCTTAACTTTGGACTCTGGTATTCTTCTTCTTCTGCTCTCTCAATTCGAGCATTTTCTGATGCTGACTTTGCGGGGTGTAGAGTGGATAGGAAGAGTACTTCTGGCACTTGTCATTTCTTGGGCACATCTCTTGTCTCTTGGTCTTCTAGAAATCAGTCTTCTGTTGCACAGTCTACAGCTGAGGCCGAGTATGTAGCTGCCGCTAGTGGCTGCTCTCAGGTTCTCTGGATTTTATCCACGCTGCGGGACTATGGGTTATCTTTGGGAAGTGTTCCTCTTTTCTGTGACAACACTTCTGCAATTAATATTGCCAAAAACCCAGTGCAACATTCGGGACTAAACACATTGATATTCGATTCCATTTTCTGAGAGATCATGTTGAGAAAGGTGATGTTGTGTGTAGGATCGTTATGGTCTAACATTGTGCTTCACTTTGTAGAGTCTGAGCAACAGCTTGCAGATATTTTCACTAAAGCTCTTGATTCCTCTCGTTTTGCTGCTTTGCTGGGAGAGTTAGGGGTTATTAGTCCTATTGGGCTGTTTTGAGGAGGAAGTTGTTCTTTTTGCATTCATTGTATCATAATGCATGTTTCAATTCTTTTGTCTTGCATTGTATGATAAAAGTTATGGAGCTTTGATCATTATCCTTGTATGACTTGATTTCATATTCTATACCTTGTCATATCAAGTGATAGTCTGCTAGACTTCTTTTGTGGCTCTTCTTGTTCAGCTTAGCTTTTGCCTTGCTAGCTTTGTATCTGTGAGAAATTCGAATCAAATCATGTCTTGTTGGATCTTGTGACTAGTTTTGCTCTAGTGATCCTCTTATGATTCTTGCCATGTCAAATAGGTTAAATTGAGTCTTGAACTTATTTTGAGATGAAAAATGAGCTTTTTATCTTATTAAGTCAAGCAAATGAAAAATAAGATTTTCTGTGCGAAAAAACTGATCTCACCAATCCTTTCTCATGAGACGGCTTGCCATTGCACTAGGCATGAACTCAGGGGGAGTTTTGGATGACCTAGATCATTCTTTTAAGCTTATCGCTTGAGATGGTCGCGGCAAGGCTTGAGATCTAGCACAGTAAAAAAAAATTCTTTTAAGAAAATGCTCAAAAAGGCTAATTGCTTGAGTTTTGCTTCAAAAAATGTTATCTTATTGCTCAAAATGCCTCAGTTCTTGTTTTGAGACTCTTTTTACTTATAGACATGGCTTGACTCATTTTTGGTTGCTGTTAGTGAAACTATGATATTGAGCAACCCTTCATGGTTTTAATTCTTTTAATCTTAGATTACTGCTATCTTGGTTTTAGCTTTGCAGTACATGATTTGTCATGATTGAATATAGCGTCTACTCTTTTTATGGCTTGGTATAATACTTGTATTGTCTTCATGTATAATGGTTATGGCTCCTTTCTACTAAAGTTCAAAAATAAAGTCATTCCTGCATGCTCCTTCTTTTCCCATGCATCTTGATGAATTCATTGTCAAAGGGGGAGAAAGATTGTGAAGAAAATACTTTTGGTTTCATACTTAAGGTTTAATATAAAAGAACTTCATAAAATAAAAAAATTGAACCTTTTGAAAATTTGTGATCATAGTGAGTTAAGTCCTTTGGTTCTATTGCCTTTTCCTGATTTCATTTGCAATTGAAGAAGACTCACAATGATCAAAGGTCAAATAGAACAATTGTCTTTCATTTGGACCTAAGTGAGATTTTTCGCTCTTTCTGGAAATTGAATCAGTTTGTGCATTCATTGCTTTATCTCACTTGCTTATACTATTCTGAAGCCAGTTTGGTCGGTTTCTAGGCTTTTTCATGCTTATGGACCAAGTTGTGCCTTTGTGCGAAAACGGCGAAGTTTTTACTTTTCATTTCGAAAAACCACATTTTCTTGACAATTGCCAATGTGTTCATCAAGGGGGAGATTGTGGATATCGTGAGGATATGTGCACGATCTCAGGATGATGAGTCAATTGGCAATGGCGTTGATGGTTTGCAAAATCTCGCGTTTTCGGGTTTGCTCCCAGGCTGTCAGACCACAGGCGGTCTGACCGGTTGTGTCGGGCGGTCAGACCGCCCGTGGAGGAGTCCGACCGGCCATGGTGGCCGGTCCGACCGCCATGTTAAAAATGCGTTTTTGGAGCTGAGCCAAAAATAGGTTGTGTAGGCAAGTGAGGGGAGTCTCCTGGATGTGGTCCCATCATTTTGGAGCTCAGTCAAAAGTTCTATTGAGTTGAAAATTCGGAAGGTTTGGATTTTCAAGGTTGAATTTTGGCTAAGTCTTTTGGACCGTCCGACCGCCGTTGTGGGGGAGCGGTCCGGCGCATAATCGGTCGGACCGGCCCTGTGGGGCGGTCAGACCGGCTTTGACTTGGCGGTTAGCCAAGTTTGCATTGTTGTGTATTGACTGTGTTTATTGTATGAACTTCAATGCTTTATTGTTGCATATTGCATTGCGGAGCTAACGTGGGTCAAGTTGTGAAGAACTTGTTCCGGAAGCGGTTTGTTTGTCTATTTTGTGCGGTGGCTTGCAGTCAGCGGCGTCAGCGGTGAGTGGATCGGGACTACGCTTGGAGAGCCGAGGTCGAGCGATCGGGGATACGGGTGAGGTTGTGTGACTCAGGCATGGTGCAGGATGGGCAAGATGGATCGAACGGGTGGTTCGATGCAGCTGGTTGGACAGGCGGTGCGGATATCAGTGCAAGTCTCTGGAAGGTTCCGATGGGATTCGGACAAGAGAGGCTTGGCGACGTGATGAGAACCGCTGATCAACCTACACGTGGTGAAGCAGGCGATTGCTTCAATAGTTATGTGTGTGTGGGCCCCATGTGTAAGACGTCCCAAAAGTGAAACCCTAGCTCTCTAGTATAAATAGAAAGGGGGGAGATGGAAAACCCTCTTAAGCACTCATTTGGCCCCTTCTTCCTTTTTCTAGGGTTTGGAGGAGAGGAGAGGAGAACTAGGGTTTGGAGAGTTTGGAGTGTGCTCCTTGTGTGAGCTCTTGCCCTCCTTGTTGGAGAGGCTTTGTAAGCATCTTGTGTGTGATCAATCCATCTTGTGATGCCTAATTGAAAGATCATTTGCTCCCTTTGTGTTCTTCTCCCTTGTTGGATGATTTTGGTGCTTCCTTGATTCAAAGGTTTATGCTTGGTCCCTTGGACTATTTTATCTTGCTTGGATGTGTGGGGATACTCCTAGAGTCATCTAGATCATCAACCCCCATGAGCAAGTCTTGAATCAAGATTTTCATATTTCTAGGGTTTGTGCACTTCTTTGTTAAATCCTTAAGAGATTGATTCTGCGAAGTGGACCTGAAGGATCGTCGCTAGAAATAGGTCTCTAATATCATTAGGGAGGTGTGCTCGAAATTTGGTCAATTTTCATTGGTTGAATCAAAAGTTGGATCAAATTTCGTTTTGGATTTGGGTTGAGTTTTTCAGCTCTGGACTGAACCGGTCAGACCGGTTTTGCAACGGCGGTCCGACCGCCCGTGTATTCAGGCGCATTCTGTAGGGTTGAACCATTGTCCACGGTCCGACCGCTTGATTGGTTGCCGGTCAGACCGCTGGTTGACCGTCGGTCCGACCGCCCGTGGTAGCCGGTCAGACCGCCAGTACCCAGATTAGAACAGTAAGTTCTTTTCTACATTTGTGTCGTGTGGTTGAGTGGTTTATCAAATTCAACACAAGGCTTCCACTGTGCGCTTACTGATCTTCTTAGCTTTCATAGCTAAAGGAGTAAAGTTCGTGTTGTATTTGATTTAGGCGAGAAAGTTTTGAAAGCGCCTATTCACCCCCCCTAGTCGCCTTTACGGTCCTACATATTCTTCTTCCTCTGATTCTGTAGCTGCAGCTTCTCGTTGAATCTTTGGAAGGCACTTTGCCACGATTTCCTTCCGGTAGCGGTGTCTGAGCTCATCACGCCTTGACAGAGGTTTCTCTGTTGCCCTGTTGTCTCTATGACCTTAGTAGTCGTAGCTGCCACTTCAACGGTTGCAGCCGTTACTTCAACGATCGTAGCTACAACTTCAGCAGTTGTAGGAGCCACTCTGGGAGCCACGACTTCATCGGACACCTGGGCCAAGGATGATCCTTCGACCACCTCTATTGTTACCTCTCCAGCAACTGAAGAAGTGGCAATGGGCTTCTCAACGGAAGCATTCCCGGGGGCTGAAGGAGTCGGACTAAAATAAAGAAAAGCAAATCAGGATGTGAAAAGGAAAAAGGTAAATGTTGTTCTTACAGTTTAGTACATTTCGCATACCTCTGCACCCTGGTCTTAACCAGGAACTTAGGAGCAATCCTCCCAACGGAGGACTTCTTCTTCTCTACGACCACGTCTGGTCGAGGTTCAATAATAGGCCCAGCTACGACCACGTCTGGTCGTAGAATTTGAACAAGAACCACATCTCTGGTCTCCTGATTTTCTGGATAGCCGAGACCAGTCTAGACCACTCCAAGAGCAGCACTACCCTCAAGCTGCGGTGTCTTTGAGCGACATCGTCCTTTACAAAGACATAAAATCTTTCGATTTCCTTTTCGATTGCTTAACAAAACTAGGAGTGGCGAAACGCGAAAGATTTTTGTCATAGTAGAAGGGTACCTTAGCCCTGTGGGGTTTGTGCTTAAGAGGTTCAGCTGCTTCAATATCCTCAGCTTCGATAGCTTCAGCCTCGGCTTCAATTATGGCTATGTCCGCCGCAGGCTTTGTAGAAGATCTGATCGAAAAACCAGAGCTCGAACTTGCTCCTCCCCTGTTAGTGGATCTCGCAAGTCGACGTCTCTTGAACGGAGGAGCCGAGCCTCTGTCTTTCGACAACGCTGCACCAATGGTTATCAGCGCAACTTCCTCATCGTCTGGACGATTTTCCATGCATACTTTCTGTAAAGCAAAATAGAAAAAGAAGAATTACTAACCGGTCGTAAGTTTTTCTACGACCAGTGTCAAGTCGTAAGTTTTTCTATGACATTTTCTTGATCGTAAGATATTCTACGATCACCACTAGTCGTAAGTTCTTCTACGACTATAAAGTCCTAAAGAAAAAATCAACTTTTGATTACCTTTAGGTGCTCTATCTTTTCATTTGCGGGTAAAGCCGCAATGATTTGAGGAATCACCGCTCGGGGTGGCGAAGACTTCTCACAGACGAGTTTGACTCTAGCGTCAATCTCCACTTGTGGAAGATCTGTGTAAACAGATAAGAACGTTAGATAACTTTGAGAAAGACCAAACCGAGAGCTAAGTTGGAAGTTCACTTACCCTCGTCATAGTCCCTGGTCGGGTCTCCTCTCCCCGAATATCTCCACATAGGAGATGCTCGTTTCTTCAAGGGACTGATTCGGCGTGTGATGAAATCTGTCACCACATGCCATCCGGTCAACCCCTCCTCCTTCAAGTCCTTGATGGCTTGAATGTAGGGGGCGATCTGACTAATATCTTCAAGAGTTGAGTCCCATGAAGATTTCTTCTCGGCAGCCTTCCCCACGAAAGAGAGGCTGTCTTCTGGGGTGACTTTCTAGTAAAACCACCTCTTCCTCCATCCCGGCCATGAAGACCGAGTGAAACTCTGAATATACTCCCTCGACTTCAAGTCGTGGAGCTTCAGACCGCAACTTTCGGCAATTCCAGTTTGTCGAGCCATCCCGTAATAATATTGGAAAAGCTCGAGGTCATGGAATCCCAGTGCGCCTCGCAAAGGTACGAAGACACTCAACATAGTAATGGAATTAGGACCTAGATTCACTAATTCCACTCCAAAGTCTTTCAGTACCACCGTAAGAAAGGGTGAGAGGCGATGCGAGGCCGCACTCCACGATGCAGCTTGGAAAGCGATTTGCCCATTTTCCCCGACGGCGATCTTGTCAGATGGCGAAAGCCATTTCACCAGAGCCTTCTCTGGAATCTTCCCGGCGTCGACCAAGACTTTAATCTTCGCCGCATCCATCTCCGACTCTTCCCACTCAGAAACTTTCTTAGCCATTTCTCTCAGAAACAAGAAGTTTTGGATTGAAAAAAGATTGCCAGAGAAGACACGATTAGGGTTGGCGGCGGAGAAGGCGAAAGCTCGAAGAATAGTGGGAGCGATTTGGGGAAAAGGTAAAAATCCAAGTCTAACTCCCGGTAAGTTTTTATAACCGCACGATTGCAACCGCTTCGGGAACCATCTCATCGACAGGTCTGTGGGAGTCGGTTGCAATTCCCTAGATGGTATGTTCGAGAAAATTAGGTTCGTTTTGTCACCTCCAAGCGAAATTACTTTCTTGACCAAGTCTTTCTGGTCGAATGAAGTATCAATCGGAAAGGATTTTTCTCCGATCGCCCTACTACGACCACTTCACAGTTGTAGGGGTTTTTACGACTATTTGATAATCGTAAGCAACCTTCACGACCAAGCAAATTCTGGTCAAAGTAGCACTCAAATGTCGAAGAGTTTTCCTTGACCATTATTCTGCGACATTTTCATAGTCGTAAGACTATTTGCAAATCCTTCACCAAGTAAGTTACTTTCACTTGAAGCTGGGGGGCTAGATGACGAGGATCTGATAATCCTCATTTTATCTTTTATCTATAATTCTTATTATGGGTAAATATGATGTCACGTAGTCCCGAAGTACCCTTATATTTATAAGGAGAGGCCTACCAAGTGATTGTAAGTTCTCCTACAATCACCCCCATAGTCGTAAGTCTTACTATGACTATGTCATGGTCGTAAGTCCTTCTCGACCACTACACAGTCGTAAGTCCTTCTCGACCATTACCCGATCGTAAGTCCTTCTCGACTATTGTCGATCGTAAGTTACGCTACGACATGTACCTAGTCGTAAGTCCTTCTCGACTATTATCGGTCGTAAGTTACGCTACGACTTGTACCCGATCGTAAGTCACCGCTACGACCAAGTCAACCACGACCACCTTATAATCAATAAAACCTACAAGTGAGTGGGTCCAATTGATTAAGGAATCGAGCGGTCCACATGCACTATTATTCTGCGCGTAATGGTGCTTAAATACCATTACCTCTCGAAGATAGCGCCAAGCGGTGTAAAGAGCCACTACACGGTAATTATTGCCATCATGTGCCCATTACTAGCTTAATTAGGTGCCTCTTCTGCAGGGGAAAACGGCTACTCCTTCACGACTATATAAAGGCATCAATCAGAAGGACAAGGGAAGGAAAAAAGAGCCAATCGAGGACAATCAAGGAGAGAGACAAGTACTGTTCTTTGTAATAGTCTTAGTTTCTGGCTTGATTGTTGAGAATCTGATCAATACCATACACACGGGAGTAGGGTTGTTATTCTCCCGGAGAAGGCTGAACTGTATAAAATCCGTGTCAATCGCTCTGCGTGATTTCATCTCTAGGAGACCCCCCGAATCAAATAATCTTTACGTAAGATCGGTTCTAAAACACCGACCGTTGGCGCCATCCGTGGGGATCTTCCGGTAATCTCTTGTCAAACATACTCTCTTTTCCCAAATCTCATGCACTCATGGCAGGGGAATAGAACGAGGAGAACTGGTTTGACTTGGCAGATTACGTAGACGTCGACATGGATGCCGGTTTCATCTACGAGCCGAACGATGCATCCTCTGATGGTGATGTCGCCTCCGGAAATCATTCTCCAGGAAACCATCCCATCGGTGGAGTTGGAGAGGGATCCTTATCCCCCACAACGATACGTCCAACAGAGGAGCCAATTCCCTCAAAGGACAAGGGTCAATCCGACCAGAACCGCACCCAGAAGGACTTACAACACGACGAGAGTTTTTCCTCCAAGTGTCCAAGTCCCCCTAAGACGGTCCGACCTGGTGAGACAAGTTTTGAGAGCCACCATTCCAGGACTCTACCAACATCTGGTGATCCTCTCTCTCAGGATAACTCCAGAGGGAGTGGGATCAAGCATGTTTTTCCTGCAAATTCGACCGTCTCTCCGCGGATCTCATTTGCGAATGGAGACAGTTATAACCCAGAGTTCCCCTACCTGGAGGGGGTTACTCCAAGTCGCTAGATGGTGTCTCTTGAATACTCCTCAAGCGGAGAGGCCTCGAGCGCAAGTGGGAATCATCAATGGGAGGTCTTCGTCCTTCCCTCAAAGCAGGGTCAGCCTTCTGGAGGCCGAGATAAGAACACTCTCCGAAGATCACGCACTGCGCCCCCTTGTGATAATGGCAAGGGCATCACCGATGACGGGCAGAACCAATACTCTGATGAGCGCGAGGGAAATCCTCGACATTCTCGTACTCCATTGAGAAGGCCTCAAGGATCTGATGAGGAGAATTTTGAGGCAATCCGACGGAGGAAGATTGCAGCCCAGAAGAACCTGCCTGGGCGCATCCAATATCAGTCGAGGGAGGTAGAAGAACTCCAGGACATCAAAGACTTGCTCGAAAATCCCACTCAAGAGCTTGCTCGAACGCTAGGATACGATCTCTTCGCTGAAGAAATTGCGCAAAGGCTTCGAACCGTGATGACAAGACTGGAAGCACCTCGTCGACATCATTCAGGTAGTCGTAGCAATGCAACTTCCTCAGCTACCAGTCAATCAAACATTTCACCACGTAGAAATCGACACGGCCATAAGTCGCATCGATCCCCTACTCGGAGAAATATGTTTGATTGGTGATGATCAAAGCCCCTCGAGAGGTGATCGTTCGCCGCCGACAAGGAAACCCATGGCGATGGAGTACGAGGAGTATTCCCCTCGTAGAATTGAGACCTACTACAGGACAGGTCAACTTGTTACTGGGTATCGTCGTGTACGATCACCTGGCGACATTAACCCTTCTTTCCTGCAAAGAAGACGTCAAGAAGTTATTACCGGATGCCGGGCATTTTCGCGACCTTGGTGTTCATTTGGCCACCTCGTTTTCGACCAGTAAACATGGAGAAGTTTGATGGATCTCAAAATCCCATCGAATTTCTTCAAATCTATACAACAGCTGTTCGAGCAGCAGGAGGAAGAGAGCATGTAATGGAAAATTACCTTCCAACTGTGCTTGAAGGATCCGCTCGATCGTGGTTATTAAACCAACCACTCAAGTCGATCTACTCTTGGCAACATCTCTGCGACCTTCTACTAGCGAATTTCCAAGGCACATACAACCGCCCGGAAAGGAAGACGACTTGCACCGGATAAGACAGAACAACGACAAGACTTTGCGCCAATTCATCAAACGCTTTAGTCAGGTTCGTAATTCAATTCCGGAAGTTTTGACCCATCGGTTATCAGGGCTTTTAAGCAAGGAGTCCGTAGTAGAAGGATAACAGAGGATATTGCTTTGAATCCTCCCAACACTGTTGCCGAGCTCTTCGAAATGGCTGATCGATATCATCGCTTCCGAAGCGGTCGAGTGGAACAACACTATTGATCAAGAAACAAATACTCCTCGACAGCCAGGTGAAGTTGGTAGAAAAAAGGACAAGAAAGCAAAGAAGTCCAAGAATAAGATAAAGGGTCAAAAACCACAAACCAGTGGTTCCAAGGAGGTCTTGGTTGTGAACGATAAAGAGCCACGAACCATCAAGTTGTACCCTGATCAAGGCAAAGGTAAGCGCCCTGATTGAAAGAACGACAAACCAAGGTGGTGTCCTTTTCATAAAAAGGAAGGACACGACCTCATAGCTAGAGTTTTCCAAAGAAAGCTCGAGGACTACTACTAGCGACAAAGAACCACTCCCACTCTCGGCAGGTAGGGCATACGAGTGGCCAAAAGTTGTCAGATGATGAAGAGATGCTGTTCCAAGATCCGCAACATACCGTTAAGCACATCTACGGAGGATCATCGACATACGAGTCAAAACGACAACTTAAAGCTGCCGGACGAGAGGTAAACTCTATAGATGCTCCTCTTCTCAATAGTTTACGAAGTGGTGGAAGTTACCATTTCTTTTGAGAAGGGTATTTGCTGTGGATTTCATGGGGATATGCTCGGATCTTAGGATGATGTGACAATTGGCAATGGCGTTTACGGTTTGTCGTTTCACGCGTTTTCGACAAAGTTCTGAGCTTCTTGCTCGGGCGGTCCGGCCGGTCCTTTGCAGTGGTCCGAGCCGGTCCCATTTCGGTCGGACCAGGCCATCAGGCGGATCGGACGGCAATGACAAAAGTGTTCAAATCAGTGGGCCAAAAATAGGTGTTGTAGGCAAGTGAGGGATCCCAATGCACTTGGTCTCATGATTTTGGAGCCTCGGTGAAAAGTTCTATTGGTTTAAAGTTTCGAAGGTTTGGATTTTGGGAGCTTGAATTTGGCTAAGTCTAAAGGCGGTCCGGCCGGCTCACGAGGAGCGGTCCGGCCGGCCATGAAGCGATCGGCCGGCTCTCACTGGAGCGGTCGGACCGGTAACTCGCGAACGTCGACCAACCGTGGCGATGTTGTTTTGTTAGGTCAAAGTCATTGGTTTCATGGCATATGATTTGCATGATGCATGTTTTGACTAACATGGGTCAAGTTGTGAAGAACTTGTTCCCGAATCGTGTTTTCTTATGCGTGGTTGTGCGGGTAGCTTGGTGGTCAGCGACGGTCAGCGCGCGGAGAATCGGGACTAGACTTGAAGAGTTGAGGTCGAGCGATCGGCGATGCGGGTGAGTCAACGACTCAAGCGTGACACAAGATGGACAAGGGTGACCTATTGGCGAATCCATGGCGCATGGTGAAGCGGTTTAGGTCAAAGGTTAAAGACGGCGCTTGCGAAGCGTGCGTGTGTGACCCGTTTGTTAGTGGGCCTTGGGAGCCCAATGGAGTCAAACCCTAGGAGTCTAGGCCTCCACTATAAATAGGGGAGGTGGTGGCTGCACCATGAAGCTCTTTCTCTCTCGCCTCTTTTGTTGCAAAACCCTAATTGGCTTAGGGAGTTGAGGTGGAGGCTAGGGCTCTTTATGGTTTGAGGAGAATTTCGTGATCTTGGATTGACCAGCGATCCATGATGGCGTGGGTGTAATCAAATGACGATCACGTTCTTAATCAATGCAAGGTTTGCTTGAGATAAGTCTCTTTTCGTTCTTGCTTTCAATTTCGTGATTTTAGGGCTTTCTTTGATCCACGAGTTTTGATTGATTCCTTCACGTGGATTAGCTTGCTGTGATGTGTAGGAACCCATCTAGGATCAATTTGATCATCAATCACCCACAAGCAAGCGATTGGATCTAGTTTTCACTTTTGCGGTTTTGCACCCTTCTTCAATCAGATCGTAAAAGATATTTGTTCGTCCAAGAATTATCATAATTGTTGATTGGAATAGGTCCTTAATATCATAGAGAAGGTGTGTGCAAAGTTTCGTGAAGTTTGGAGTTGAGAATCAAAGTTAGACCTAATTGCAACCGTCATGGTTTTTTTCTTTGTTGCGGAGCACTGCGGTCGGACCGCCCCACATCGGAGGTCGGACCGATTTTCTTGCCGGTCCGACCGCCCCACACCGAGGTCGGACCGATTTTGGTGCGGTCGGACCGCGCGTATAACGTGATCGGACCGGCCGACCTGTTAAGATTTGATTCTTGCTGATTTTTGTCGCATTGCTTAGGGGTTTAATTGGATTCAATACTAGTCTTCCGCTGTACTGATATATTGATCTTCATAGCTTCATCATAGCTATTGGAGTGAAATTGTGTTGAATTCATATTTTGTGAAAAAGTGGCGTGCTCTATTCACCCCCTCTAGTCGCCTTTACGGTCCAACAAGTGGTATCAGAGCCCGGTTAGTTCACTCTTGATCTTAACCGGTCACTGAACTTTGGCGATGGATAGATTCACTACAAAACCGCATATGTTCAATGGACAAGACTATGCCTATTGGAAGAATCGTATCGAGTATTCCTTGAGAGCGAGGACAAGCTATATGGGGCGTTGTTCGATCCCGCTCATTATTCACGAGGTTGAAACTCACCTTACGTGGTTCTTTTGGCTAACAACAACAAGGCCAAGAATCTTTTATATGGTGCGCTTGGTAGACAAGAATATGATAGGATTTGCAATTTTGCATTGCATACGAGATTTGGAGCACTCTCGAAACATATCATGAGGTTCGTCCCAAATTAAGAAAGTCGCCAAACAATCTATAAGCGTGATTATAACAAATTTGAGATGCGTCTGGAGAGAGCATCGATGACATTTTCGATCGTTTTAATAAAGTGATTAATCAAATGAAAGTCGTTGATATTGAATATTCTCAATCTGAAAATGCCACCCACCTCTTGGTGCAATCAACACCAAGGAGTGGGAGATGAAGGCTCTTGCTATAGAAGAGAATGTTGATCTTTGAGTCTTACTTTAGAATTGCTTTATAGTAAACTCAAGACTCATGAAATTAAAGAGTTGATCATCCCAAGAAAGATAATTTAGCTTTGGTAGCAGATCCTCACAAAAGGCTTTTGATGACTCTTTTGAATCTTCTTACGGATTTTCATTTGCTTGCTTATCTGCGATTTCGAGGAGGAGCTTGAAAATATTCTGAGACAGAGTTAGCCCTTTTAGCTAAAAAATTCACACGGGCTTACAACAATGTGAGAAATAAAAGAGAGGTGGTCTGTTACTTGCTATGAGTGTGGAGAGCTTTACCACATCAGGACCAATTGCCCCAAGCTAAAAGGTAAGGGTAAGCACGGGGAGGAGAAGGCGACTTGGAAGAAGCCTCATGATAACAACTCGAGTATGATCTTTGTCAAGCTCATAAAGGCCGCTCAGGGTCCTTGCCGCTTTTGGAGAGCAATCCATTAGTGATGTGGACTCGGGAGCGAAGAGGAAAAGAAAGGAAGGCCAAAGACTTTCTTGGCATGTGCTTCATGGTCGACAAGCGACATTGATAATGATGAGGTATCTTTTTCTTATGATGAGCTTTACGCTAAATATAATTCTATAGTTGAGCAAGTGCTTAGTCAAGATGAAGCGCTAGAATTTGTCATGACTAAAAATAAGAAACTAGAGTCAAAAATTGGTAAACTAAAACTAGAACTTGCAAATGTTAAGACTCTTGAACTGATGAATGTTTATCTTGTCATGATATGCACTCGAATTGGCTAAGCGCAATCTGCTCACAATATTGCTTTACAACAACTTGAAAATGCTAGAACCGAGCTAATTGAAATTAAATCTGCTCCTTGTGAAAAATGCTTAGAGTCTAGCAAGTTGATTGCTTCGATGTGATTGATTCTAGCCCTTGCACTTCATGCTTAGAAAAGAGCGTGAAATCAAAGATATCTTAGAAGTTGCTAGAGTCAAATATGCTAAACTTAAGGACAATATTGAAAATACTACTTGTGCTTCATGTTCCGCTCTTAAGCTTGAAATTGCTTTGTATAAGGAGAAATCAATGGATAAAACTTGTCATGCTTGTGTTAACTTGAGAAAGAAAATGCTTACCTTCATGATACATTAGAAATTTTCTAAAGGTAAGAAACAATTAAACATGATTCTTGACAAGTCTAAAACTCCTTATAAGAAGCAAGGTTTAGGATTCAATTCTTTTCAAGACAATTCAAACCCAAAAGTCATTCAAGTCTTGGAAAAGGTTTAATTGAATTCAAAACTCAACTGCAAAAACATCTTTTAAATCTGCGAGTTTTGCCCAACCTTGTATCAATTCAAATGGTGCTTCTTCTAGTGGTACCAAGTACCATTGCACTTATTGCAAGAAAAGTGGGCATTTGATTGAATTACATTGGCGTAGGTTGAAAAATGATAGGAAAAATCTTGATAGAATTTCATTCATGCAACCTAGAGCTATTATGAGACATGGTAACACCGAAAGGAATAAACACGGATTAGGATTTTTCTCACATGCTAATCATTATGTTTCTACATATCCTAATTCTCATGTTCTTGATTTGCCGGTCGACACGGTGGTGCTCACCGGTCGACCGATATAGTCGCCGATCGACCCTTGACAACGCCGGTCGGACCGCCATGACGATTTAATTCCCATGTTAACTTAAACATTGCTCATAACGAATTTTAGATGAAATCAAGGATAACATACGCTTTGCATACTACTCATGAGCGTGTGTCTCGATCTTGGGTTCCCAAGTCTTGTTTAACTAACTTGATGTCGAGACACATCGTTCTTCTGTGCCTTGATTTTTCAGGATTACCGCGGAAAGAGGAAGGGCACGTGCTTTGCCGACTCCGATTGTTCACATCATATTGCAGAGACTCAAGATGGTTCACCTCCTTCACGCTTGATCGACGGGTCTCAAGCATCTCGAGAACTTCCCATCGCCAGCCGTTAAGCTCTTATTCAGTACTTACACTCTACTCTCTTTGTATGGCATTTGATATTCCTATTCTTTATCATTGTCCATTCGGGGTTTTCTTATCCTAATTGTGCGGGCTGTCGGCTAGATAGGAAGAGTACCTCAGGCGCTTGTCACCCACTAGATTCTTCTCTTGTATCTTGTTTTTATCCTCACCAAATCTTTAGACCCAACTAGGTTTGCCACCTTGAGAAGCGAGTTAGGGGTTATTTATCCTTATGGGTTGGTTTGAGGGGAGTTCGATCTTTTCGATCTTTCCTTGTTCTTTTGATCTTTTATTGTTCTTTTACGAACTTAGTGATCTTTTGAACTTTTTAAGTTTTAGGCTTTTATTTGCATCTCATTGTATCATATTACATTCATATGAAAAATCCAACAAGTGGTAACAACAAGTGGTTCTGACAAGTGGTATGAAAAATCCAAAAGATGCATTATAATATAAGTTTTTACCTTATCTTTTAAAATTGATGGAGCTTTGCCTATTACCCTTTGGAGCTTTTGTATTTCAATTCTTGCTCAATGTCATGTCTAGTTCTTTGACTTGCTAGAATTATCATGCTTTTACATGTGTAGCTAAGTCTTTGCCATATGAGCTAGAACCTTTTAAACAACTCAAATTAAGAAATTGCAATTTGTGGATGTTTTAGCGAGTTGTGTAATTAGTGCTCCTCTTGTGACATTGGCCCTGTCAGAATTGCTTTGTTAGCTCTTTGATCTAAAATTGACCATTACTTGAGCTTTTGTGTTCTTGAGATTCTAAAATGCTCTTGTGAAAAATGAAAATCAAGATTGTCTTATGCTTAAATTGTGCCAAACTATTCTTACGAGACTGCTTGTCAAATGACATGAACTTGGAGATAGTTTGATGAACCAGACGATCTCATGGGGACTGCTTGTCAGAAATGACATGAACCTCAAGATTTGTCGCCCCGGTAGAAGCTTAGAAAGAGTTTGTGGATGGCTCCTAGTCCAGGATCTTCTTTACTAAGATATACCTTTAATCAACTTTTGGTGAAGCTTAGGATGAGTTTGTGGATGGCTCCTAGTCCAGGATCTTGTCACTAAGTTAGATCATTAGTCAACTTCAATATTCAATGCAAATGAGAAAATGTTGACAAATGGCGTTTACAAAATATTGAGCAAAATGATTCAATACGGGACTTGATTGACTCTTAATGTGGTCTTTGTTAGATTTTTGATCTCACTTTGACATTTTGACATGGCCAATTTCACTTTAGGATCCCTGTTGATGAACTTGCTGAATTTGAAGCGTTGCTTAAATTGATCAAATCTACTGCTTTACTTTTGAGCCTTTGTGCTTAGCTTTGATATATATGTTTTACCATGATCTTGCTAAGTTTATCGGGCTTGATATCTTTGTTTGTGCAATATTAGAGATACTAGCCTGTTCTTTTGGGTAATCTCCAAAGCTTCTTGTAATCAAAAATTGAAAAATACAAAAATGAAGCCACTCCATTGCACTTCATGCATGCTCCTGTTTATGCTTCTTTTATTTCTGCTTCTTTCTTTATCATCTATTGGTTATCTCTGGATGAGAGGAAGGCGTGATTCCTTGATGAATCCATTGTCAAAGGGGGAGAAGATGTGTTAATTAATGAGAAGATATTTCTTTGGGAGAAGATGTGTTATATTTCTTTGCTATTTTTATTTGAAGAAGATGTGTTAATGAGAAGATATTTCTTTGTTGGGGGAGAAGATTAAACAAAGGGAATGGCGAAAAGTTGAAAGTTTTGAAAATCGAGGATCATAGTGAGGGGAGTTCTTGAGTTGCATTCTTATTGTTTTATTGAATATTCTGAACTTGAATTGCATTCTTTTATCCTCACAATGATCATAGGTCAATTGAACAATTGTTCTTTCATATGGACCTCATGTGAGAATTTTGACCCTTTTCTGGAAATCAAAGTTTTATGCTTTCTTTTGCCTTGTCTCACATGCCTATACTATTACGATGCGGCTTGGTCATGTTCATTGCTTTTTCTTGCTTATGGACCAAGTTGTGCCTTTGTCTGCTGCGAGTAAACTTCGTTTTCAAACCTCTTACTTACATTTTACGGATAATTGCCAATGTGTTCATCAAGGGGAGATTGTGGATTTCATGGGGATATGCTCCAGATCTTAGGATGATGTGACAATTGGCAATGGCGTTTACGGTTTGTCGTTTCACGCATTTTCGACAAAGTTCTGAGCTTATTGCTCGAGGCGGTCCGACCGGTCCTTGCGGCGTGATCCGAGCCGGTCCCATATCGGTCGGACCAAGCCATCTAAGCGATCGGACCGGCAATGACCAAAAGTGTTCAAATCGAGTGGGCCAAAAATAGGTGTTGTAGGCAAGTGAGGATCCCAATGCACTTGGTCTCATGATTTTGGAGCCTCGGTGAAAAGTTCTATTGGTTTAAAGTTTCGAAGGTTTGGATTTTGGGAGCTTGAATTTGGCTAAGTCTAAGGCGGTCCGGCCGCTCACGAGGAGCGGTCCGGCCGCCATGGAAGCGATCGGCCGGCTCACTGGGCGGTCGGGCCGTAATTACTTGAACGTCGACCAACCGTGGCGATGTTGTTTTGTTAGGTCAAAGTCATTGGTTTCATGGCATATGATTTGCATGATGCATGTTTTGACTAACATGGGTCAAGTTGTGAAGAACTTGTTCCGGTCGTGTTTTCTTATGCGTGGTTGTGCGGGTAGCTTGGTGGTCAGCGGCGGTCAGCGGCGAGGAGAATCGGGACTAGACTTGAAGAGTTGAGGTCGAGCGATCGGCGATGCGGGTGAGTCAACGACTCAAGCGTGACACAAGATGGACAAGGGTGACCTATTGGCGAATCCATGGCGCATGGTGAAGCGGTTTAGGTCAAAGGTTAAAGACGGCGCTTGCAAGCGTGCGTGTGTGACCCGTTTGTTAGTGGGCCTTAACGGAGCCCAATGGAGTCAAACCCTAGAGTCTAGGCCTCCACTATAAATAGGGAGGTGGTGGTGCACCATGAAGCTCTTTTTCTCTCGCCTCTTTTGTTGCAAAACCCTAATTGGCTTAGGGGAGTTGAGGTGGAGGCTAGGGCTCTTTATGGTTTGAGGAGAATTTCGTGATCTTGGATTGACCAGCGATCCATGATGGCGTGGGTGTAATCCAAATGCGGCGATCACGTTCTTAATCAATGCAAGGTTTGCTTGAGATAAGTCTCTTTTCGTTCTTGCTTTCAATTTCGTGATTTTAGGGCTTTCTTTGATCCACGAGTTTTGATTGATTCCTTCACGTGGATTAGCTTGCTGTGATGTGTAGGAACCCATCTAGGATCAATTTGATCATCAATCACCCACAAGCAAGCGATTGGATCTAGTTTTCACTTTTGCGGTTTTGCACCCTTCTTCAATCAGATCGTAAAAGATATTTGTTCGTCCAAGAATTATCATAATTGTTGATTGGAATAGGTCCTTAATATCATAGAGAAGGTGTGTGCAAAGTTTCGTGAAGTTTGGAGTTGAGAATCAAAAGTTAGACCTAATTGCAACCGTCATCGCCGTTTATTTTCTTGTTACGGAGCTGCCGGTCGGACCGCCCACATCGAGAGGTCGGACCGATTTTCTTGCCGGTCCGACCCCCACACCGAGGTCGGACCGATTTTGGTGCCGGTCGGACCGCCGTATAACAATGATCGACCGGCGACCCTATTAAGATTTGATTCTTGCTGATTTTGTCGCATTGCTTAGGGGTTTAATTGGATTCAATACTAGTCTTCATTTGTCTCGATATATTGATCTTCATAGCTTCATCATAGCTATTGGGTGAAATTGTGTTGAATTCATATTTTGTGAAAAAGTGGCGTGCTCCTATTCACCCCCTCTAGTCGCCTTTACGGTCCAACAACTGCCCGATCACTTGAATCGATCAGTCGATATCCGATTGTGGTCGAACCCACCATCAACAACTGTCGGGTCAATTGAGTTTTGATTGATGGTGGCAGTTCTTTGAACATCACATTTACAAATGCCACGGACGAGATGCAAGTACCGGGACAAAGGTAAGACCGATGCGATACTCTTTTCATGGAATTGTGCAGGGTCTTGGCCAAACCCATTGGCCAAGTTTCTCTTCCTTTAACATTTGGTTCACCAAGTAATTTCAGGACAGAGAAAATCTCCTTTGATGTGGTCGATTTCGATACGGCATATAACGCCATACTCGGACGACCAGCTTTGGCAAAATTCTTAATGGCTACTCATCATGGGTATCAATATCTTAAGATGCCAGGTCCCAAAGGAGTGATCACAATTCATTGTGACAAGAAGATGGCGTATAAGCTGCGGCCGTCGATCCTCGAGATGGTTGGTCAAATACCAACTCGAGAAGAAAGTCGACCCGTCTAGCAAGTCGAAGCCTAAAGTCATATCAAAGCCGAGCGACCAAGTCAAAGAGGTTCCTCCGGGCAGAGAACCCTCAAGACTGTTCGCATCGGGGAGACTTCCGACCCCAAATAGGAAGACACCCTCATCACCTTCCTCCGAGCTAACGCAGATGTCTTCGCGTGGCAAGCATCCGACATGCCCGAGTCCCGTGGAGGTGATCGAGCACGTGCTAGCTTACGGCACCGATAAAGTACCTGTAAAACAAAAATTACGGAGATTTGCCCCTGATCGACGAGATGCTATTAAATCAGAATTGGATAAGCTACTTAAAGCAGGCTTTATAAGAGAAGTCAACCACCCAAAGTGGTTGGCTAACCCTGTAATGGTCAAGAAGTCAAACGGTAAATGGCGTATGTCGTGAGACTTCACCGATCTTAATAAAGCTTGTCCAAAAGATGATTTTCCTTTACCTCGTATCGATCGGTTGGTTGATTCTCTGCGGGTTGTGAAATATTAAGTTTTTAGATGCATATTCGGATACCACGGATCAATATGTGTCTAAACGATGAAGAAAAGACTGCATTCATTACACCATTTGGTACCTTTTGCTATGTCAAAATGCCATTTGGTCTAAAGAATGTCGATGCTTCTTTTCAACGCTTGATGCAATCAACTTTTTCATCTCAATTAGGCCGGTATCTGGAAGCCTATGTTGATGATCTAGTTGTAAAAAGCATTAAGAAATTTAATCATATCACTGACCTACAAGAAACATTCGACAACCTCGAAAGCTTGCTTAAAACTTAATCCCGAGAAGTGTGTGTTTGGAATTTCTTCAGGAAAATTGCTTGGATTCCTAGTATCTGAACGAGGAATCGAAGAAAATCCTGAGAAAATAAATGCCATCCTCCAAATGCGCCCTCCGACCACAAAAAAGGAAGTCCAGAAACTCACTGGGTGCATGGCGGCTTTAAGTCGTTTCATCGCACGACTAGGAGAAAAAGGACTACCTTTCTTTAAACTTCTCAGGAGACATGATAGTTTTGAGTGGTCGAACGAGGCAAACGCTGCCTTCGAGGATGCCAAGAGGTACCTTTCACGTGCTCCTGTTCTGGTTTCTCCAAAACCAGAAGAGACGCTCTTAATTTACCTAGCTGCCACGCCACGAAAGAAAGCGCGATCTTGGTCGTAGAGCGTGGCGTACAACGACCGGTTTACTACGTCGTGAAGTTTTACGGGCCTAAGGAGCGTTACCCTCAGGTCCAGAAACTTCTATATGCCCTCCTCATGTCTTCGAGGAAACTGCGGCATTATTTTCAGGCGCACAAAATAGCTGTGTCGTCTGAGTTTCCTTTGGGAGCGATCCTCCATAATAAGGAAATAGCGGGACGCATGGCAAAATGGTCAGTCGAACTTGGGGAGTTCGACCTCCATTCGTGTCGAACGGCTATAAAATCCCGGATCTTGGCGGACTTTGTCGCCGAATGGACAAATCTGAACTGTTCGGGATCCCGATCTGATTCCACGACCGATGGATGATGTACTTTGATGGGTCACTTACTTTAAGTGGCTCGGGGGCTGGGGTGGTCCTGGTATCTCCTACCGGAGAAACCTTAAAGTATGTCATACAATTAAACTTTCAGGCCACTAACAACATGGCAGAGTACGAAGGTTTGCTAGGCCGGCATACGAGCAGTGCGAAGCACTCTCGATTAAATCGACTACTCGTGAGAGGAGACTCTCAACTAGTCGTGAATCAAGTCGGGAAAGAGTACCAGTGCTCTAACTTGACAATGTCTCGGTACTTATCGGAAGTACGTAAGCTAGAAAAGCATTTTTTAGGTTTCGAGGTACAATTCATCCCTCGAAAGGATAATTTCTCATGAGACCAACTTGCTCGGATGGCTTCTTCCCGATCTGCGATACCAAAGGAGTTTTCTTGGAGCAACTCCAAAAGCCGTCTCTGGTAGAAGAACCAGAGACACCTCCTATTGAGATGGCCTCACTAGATTACGAGGATACCTGGATGACTCCCATCTACGAGTATCTTCACAAGGGTTCCGTACCCGAGGATGATCTTGAGGCAGATCGTTTATCCCGAAAAGCCAAAATGTATACTTTGGTCGAAGGAGTCCTCTACAAACGAGGAACCCAAGGGATACTCATGCGATGCATTCCGCAAAACGAAGGAATAACACCCCTTCATGATATACGGTGGCATCATGGGACACATGCTTCCTCTGAGCTGGTCGGTAAGGCCTTTCGACAAGGTTTCTACTGGTCAACAGCTCTGTACGATGCTAAAGAGGTGGTTAAAAAGTGTGTCCAATGCTAGTTTCATGGTAAACATATACACCAACCAGCTCAAGCATTACAAACAATACCTCTTTCTTGGTCTTTTGCGACCTGGGGTCTCGATATCCTAGGACCGTTTCCCAAAGCTCCAGGAGGTTTCGAATTCCTTTTTGTGGCTATTGACACGTTCACAAAATGGATCGAAGCCGAACCTGTAACTGGGATAACAACGGAAGCAGCAAAAAGGTTCATGATGAGATGCGTAATTAGCCGATTTGGAGTTCCGAGTCGGATAATTACAGACAATGGTAAACAATTTGCAAGTGCAAAATTTTAGGAATTTTACGACGAGTTGGGTACCAAGTTATGTTATGCTTATGTTGCACATCCCCAAAGCAACAGGGCAGTCGAACGTGCAAATGGCCAAATAATGTGAGGAATTAAAACCCGAGTCTTCGACCAGCTCGTTAAGCGCTCGGGAGTTGGGTACAAGAATTACCTTCAGTATTATGGGCAGTTCGTACGACCACTAATCGAGCGACAGGAGAAACACCATTTTTTCTAGTGTTCGGAGCCGAAGCCATGCTTCCTCCAGAGCTAAAATTGCGGTCGACACGAGTTGAAACCTTCAACAACTCCGACCAGGAACAACTTCGAGCATATGATATTAACCTACTCGAAGAAAGGAGAAACATGGCCTTAATCCGTTCAGCAGTCTACCAACAAGCCCTACGCAGATACTACGATCGTAAGGTTCGGCCTCGCAGCCTTGCTGTAGGTGACTTGGTGTTGAGGCTCTGCCAATCCAAGTCTAATCGGAATAAACTTTCTCCCAAGTGGGAAGGTCCTTACACAGTGGTCGAAGTCACTCGGCCAGGGTCGGTACGACTAGCAATGGAAGACGGACAGGTTCTCTCAAATTCTTGGAACATCGACTAGTGACGCAAATTCTATGTGTGACCAACCTCTCAGGCAATAAAGGTCCAGGTTCCTTCTACCTCTTTTGTCTAATTTTTGAGTACTGCTTTTATAATCTTTCGACTATGATCCAAAAACAACCCAGTTTTCTTTACACTGGTCGAAAGGCAAGTAACATTATCTAGTCGAAGTTTTTCCTCTCTCCACGTGGTCCTGCCCACTAGAAGGAACTTCCTAGCATCGACCCGTTACTCACTTTTGTTGCCAATACAGAGAGCTTAGGTTCTATCTAGTCGAAATGTTCTCAAAGCCAACTCTTCCCATCTTAGTTTTTTTGAAAAATATTCTAAGTAGGATGCACTTTTTTATATTTATTCAACCACCTTTGGTGTACTCGTTTCGTTTTAACTGGTCGAAGGAAGAGACACACCTAGTCAAAGTCTTTCCTCTCTGCACGTGGTCCTGCCCACTAGAAGGAACTTCCTAGCGTTGCTCAGTCTCCTACTTTTGCTACTAGAAAAGACTTACCGAGTCCATCAGAAAAGGGCGAATGAATTATTAAAGTCCTCTAGACGTTTGCTTAACTCAAGTTGCTGTTCTTGGTTTGATTAAACTAGTCGGAGATGGTAACATCACCTAGTCGAAGCCTTTCCTCTCTGCACGTCGTTTCTACTCTTTCGACCAGTGCTTGACAACCACAACAAAAACTATAAGTTAAACAAACCTCTCTTTCTATTTCACACACTATTTACTTGGATTGTCTAAACAAGCTAAGCAAATAGTCGGGGGCTAGGATAAAGTTATTAATTTAACTTCAGTTCTTGGTCTTTCATTCGTTAATTATCTTTTGAGTTGCTAACTACTCGATAAGATGATTTGCAGGAAACAAGATGGATCCATTCGTTAATTATCTTTTGAGTTGCTAACTACTCGACAAGATGATTTGCAGGAAACAAGATGGATCACATATATTTCATCAACGAAACTTATGCGGCTTACAAAGTTATTACTGAGTTACTCGAAGAGGAGAGCCCAGTTGCATTTCCTCCGCCACGCTTTTGCCAACCGATTGCATTTCTTCAATCAAAGCGACTCGCCTCGATTGAGGCGTTCAAGTCGGCTTCGATTGGTTGCACATTAAAGCGGGGTCATGAGCTTTAAGTTTCGCCAAAGCATAACTTCTCGCAGCCATTGCCTCTCTTATGGATTCAGTTTGGTTGGCCTTCAGAGTGGTCACCATTTCTTGCAAAGTTCCGACTTGTTCCCCGATGGTACTTATGTGAGCAGCTATCGTATCTTCTCGAGGAGTTTTTCCCTCAGTATGTAGCTCACCAAGTACATGGTTCAGGAGTGTGATGTTGCCTTGAAGATTAGTCTTCATTGATTCCATCTCTGTTGGGGAGCAGTCGAAGCCTCATGAAGTCTTTTGTTTTCGACCACTTGTTCGAAAAGAATAAAGCGGTCAAACAAAAATAAACTTCTAGAGGAAGAGAACAAAATATAATTATAGGTAAAGCATTTCTTACCAACTAGTCGAGAATCCAACTTCTTGACTTCTTCTTTATGGGAAGTAGTGGTTTCAGCGTGCTTTTTCTCCCATGTTCTAACGTCCTCTGCATTCTTCTTAGCAATGCGGACGGCCTCGTTACAGATCAGAGTTTTTTTTCATTTATTTCAGCCTCGAGGCTTCTCAATTCGACAGCAATTTCTGAAAAAGAAATTAGCATTAGAAAAGGGAAAATACTCGAAAAGAGCAGCGTGTAAAGAATTGCTTACCTATTACTCGAGTTTTCAGTCCCTCGAGTTCCTGATCCTTATTCTTGGAAATACGAGAAAACTCCTGAATGACCAAAGCTTTTTCTCCAACTTCAGTCTGGAGCTTCTTCATTTCATCTTCTTTTTCTAAAAAAGAAATGAGAGTCGAGTAAAGGTCAAAGTCAAAAGCAGTCTTAAGTTGGCACTTCATCGTTTATTTTTCCTGCAATCTTCTAGTTGCGAGAGATGGCTTCTCGAAGTTTCTTCGAGAGGTCTACTATTTCCTCCCTCAGCTTTTTCGACTCCTCTTTTTCATAATCGAGCGAGTCAGCTAAGGTCTTTGTGTCACTTTTTAACCTACAAAGGATAAAAGTGGATATGAACATCGGTCAATCGGTTATAAGTTCTTCTACAACCATCGACCTGGTCGTAAGTCTTTCTACGACAAAGCCTGCGGTCGTAAGCTTTTACGACCAATACCTTGTCATGAGTTTTTCCATGACAAATCTCGTAAGCACTATATAAGTAGTCAAGTCGAAAGCGACTATGAATAATGATGACTTACCATCTCTCCTTTGTATGCAGAGTTCCTCTTTTTCTGTCAGACTCTAGAAGTTGTCGATGATACTCACCAACAACGGCAATTTGCTCTAGAGCTTTCTGCAAAAGGAAGACAGTGAGAAGAAAGGGAAAGCCACATATATAAGTATCCTAAAGATACTTACATTCATGGTCGACCTAGCAAATGCCGAATAAACCGACTCAGGGTCTTGACTTGTCTACCCTCGCAACAGTCCCACCAAACTTTCTCAAGGCGCTCATTGTCAAAGATGTTTCCTCTATTGGGAATATCGTTGGGATGGGGGACTCGGTCGCGAGATCTGAAAGCAGAAGACCCTATGACGGTAGCAGGTCCAAAGAAGTCAGCACAGAAGTTGAAGTATTCTTCTTCCTCTGATTCTGTAGCTGCAGTTTCTCTTTGGATACTGGAAGGAACGCCTGCCACGATTTCCTTCCCAGCGCGGTGTACAGGCTCATCACCGCCTTGACCAGAGGTTTCTACAGCTGCCGCTATTGTCTCTCGACCTCGTGAGTCGAGGCGCCACTTCAGCGGTTGTACCGCTACTTAACGATCGTAGCTACAACCGGCGGTTGTAGGAACCACTCTGGGAGCCACGACTTCATCGGACACCTGGGCCAAGGATGATCCTTCGACCACCTCTATTGTTACCTCTCCAGCAACTGAAGAAGTGGCAATGGGCTTCACAACGAAAGCATTCCCGGGGGCTGAAGGAGTCGGACTAAAATAAAGAAAAGCAAATCAGGTTGTGAAAAGGAAAAAGGTAAATGTTGTTCTTACACTTTAGTACATTTCGCATACCTCTGCACCCTGGTCTTAACCAGGAACTTAGGAGCAATCCTCCCAACGGAGGACTTCTTCTTCTCTCGACCACGCCCGGTCGAGGTTCAATAATGGGCCCGGCTACGACCACGTCGGTCGTAGAATTTGAACAGAACCACATCTCGGTCTCTGATTTTACGGATAGCGAGACCGGTCTCGACCACTCCAAAGCAGCACTACCCTCAAGCTGCGCAGTTGTCTTTGGAGCGAAAGATCGTCCTTTACAAAAGACATAAAATCTTTCCAGATTTCATTTTCCAGTTGCTTAACAAAACTAGGAGTGGCAGAAACCGCGAAAGATTTTTTGTCATAGTAGAAGGGTACCTTAGCCTGGGTTTGTGCTTAAGAGGTTGGTTGCTTCAATCTCCTCGGCCGATAGCTTGACCTCGGCTTCAATTATGGCTATATGCGCGCGCAGGCTTTGTAGAAGATCTGGTCGAAAAACCAGAGCTCGAACTTGCTCCTCCCCTGTTAGTGGATCTCGCAAGTCGACGTCTCTTGGACGGAGGAGCCGAGCCTCTGTCTTTTGACAATATTTGCACCAATGGTTATCGGCGCAACTTCCTCATCGTCGGGCGATTTTCCATGCCTACTTTACGTAAAGCAAAGCAGAAAAGAAGAATTACTAACCGGTCGTAAGTTTTCTCGACCGGTGTCAAGTCGTAAGTTTTTCCATGACATTTTCTTGATCGTAAGATATTCTCGATCACCACTAGTCGTAAGTTCTTCTCGACTATAAAGTCCTAAAGAAAAATCAACTTTTGATTACCTTTAGGCGCTCTATCTTTTCATTTGCGGGTAAAGCCGCAATGATTTGAGGAATCACCGCTCGGGGTGGCGGAGACTTCTCACAGACGAGTTTGACTCTAGCGTCAATCTCCACCTGTGGAAGATCTGTGTAAACAGATAAGAACGTTAGATAACTTTGAGAAAGACCAAACCGAGAGCTAAGTTGGAAGTTCACTTACCCTCGTCATAGTCCCTGGTCGGGTCTCCTCTCCCCGAATATCTCCACATAGGAGATGCTCGTTTCTTCAAGGGACTGATTCGGCGTGTGATGAAATCTGTCACCACATGCCATCCGGTCAACCCCTCCTCCTTCAAGTCCTTGATGGCTTGAATGTAGGGGGCGATCCGACTAATATCTTTAGGAGTTGAGTCCCATGAAGATTTCTTCTCGGGAGCCTTCCCCACGAAAGAGAGGCTGTCTTCTGGGGTGACTTTCTAGTAAAACCACCTCTTCCTCCATCCCGGCCATGAAGACCGAGTGAAACTCTGAATATACTCCCTCGACTTCAAGTCGTGGAGCTTGAACCGCAACTTAAGCAATTCCAGTTTGTCGAGCCATCCGTAATAATATTGGAAAAGCTCGAGGTCCGCCGGAATCCCAGTACGCCTCGCAAAGGTACACGAAGACACTCAGCATAGTAATGGAATTAGGACCTAGATTCACTAATTCCACTCCAAAGTGCTCGAGTACCACCGTAAGAAAGGGGTGGCGAGCGATCGAGGCCGCACTCACGATGCGCTTGGAAAAAGCGAGTTGCCCATTTTCCCCGACGGCGATCTTTGTCCGACAGGCGAAGCCATTTCACCAGAGCCTTCTCTGGAATCTTCCCGGTGTCGACCAAGACTTTAATCTTCGCCGCATCCATCTCCGACTCTTCCCACTCAGAAACTTTCTTGGCCATTTCTCTCAGAAACAAGAAGTTTTGGATTGAAAAAAGATTGCCAGAGAAGACACGATTAGGGTTGGCGGCGGAGAAGGCGAAAGCTCGAAGAACAGTGCGAGCGATTTTGGGGAAAAGGTAAAAATCCAAGTCTAACTCCCGATAAGTTTTTATAACCGCACGATTGCAACCGCTTCGGGTACCGTCTCATCGACAGGTCTGTGGGAGTCGGTTGCAATTCCCTAGATGGTCTGTTCGAGAAAATTAGGTTCGTTTTGTCACCTCCAATCGAAATTACTTTCTTGACCAAGTCTTTCTGGTCGAATGAAGTATCAAACGGAAAGGATTTTTCTCCGATCGCCCTACTACGACCACTTCACAGTTGTAGGGTTTTTACGACTATTTGATAATCATAAGCAACCTTCCTGACCAAGCAAATTTCTGGTCAAAGTAGCACTCAAATGTCGAAGAGTTTTTCCTTCGACCATTATTCTGTGATATTTTCATAGTCGTAAGACTATTTGCAAATACTTCACCAAGTAAGTTACTTTCACTTGAAGCTGGGGGGCTAGATGACGAGGATATGATAATCCTCATTTTATCTTTTATCTATAATTCTTATTATGGGTAAATATGATGTCACGTAGTCCCGAAGTACCCTTATATTTATAAGGAGAGGCCTACCAAGTGATTGTAAGTTCTCCTACAATCACCCCCATAGTCGTAAGTCTTACTATGACTATGTCATGGTAAATAAGTCCTTCTCGACCACTACACGGTCGTAAGTCCTTCTCGACCATTACCCGATCGTAAGTCCTTCTCGACTATTGTCGATCGTAAGTTACGCTCGACATGTACCTAGTCGTAAGTCCTTCTACGACTATTATCCAGTCGTAAGTTCTGCTACGACTTGTACCCAGTCGTAAGTCCTGCTACGACCAAGTCAACCACGACCACCTTATAATCAATAAAACCTACAAGTGAGTGGGTCCAATTGATTAAGGAATCCAGACGGTCCACATGCACTATTATTCTGCGCAGAATAGTGCTTAAATACCCCATTACCTCTGAAAGATAACTGCCAAACGGTGTGAAGGAGCCACTACACCGGTAATTATTGCCATCATGTGCCCATTACTGGCTTAATTAGGCGCCTCTTCTGCAGGGGAAAACGGCTACTCCTTCACGACTATATAAAGGCATCAATCAGAAGGACAAGGGAAGGAAAAAAGAGCCAATCGAGGACAATCAAGGAGAGAGACAAGTACTGTTCTTTGTAATAGTCTTAGTTTCTGGCTTGATTGTTGAGAATACAGTCAATACCATACACACACAGGAGTAGGGTTGTTATTCTCCCCGGAGAAGGCCTGAACCTGTATAAAAATCCCGTGTCAATCGCTCTGCGTGATTTCATCTCTAGGAGACCCCCCGAATCAAATAATCTTTACGTAAGATCGGTTCTAAAACACCGACAGTTAAGTACGGGCTTAAGTGAGCACCGATGGGTGTGTCACTCGCTATACTAGTATAAGCTGTTGAGCAGTCCATTCCTTCAATGCATCTTTTCATTCCATTCATTCATGTATTCATTCCATTTATTCATGTATGTGTTCCAAGAATTGTTCATACTTCAATTGAGTTGGCTTGTCCACTCTATGCTTGATTTATCTTGTATGGTACTTGCTCAGTTTTGACTCATTCTTACTTTCTGTATTCATTTAGGTGAACGTTGATGATGGCCTTGTGGGAAGGGATTAATCAAGCACATTTCACTCAGTTCATCATTACTCATCTTCATTGTTAAGTTCGATTATGTATTTCAGTTGTCAAATGAGGAACTGTTATAAATAAGGTTAAGACTACCTGTTATTTTGTTCTGGTAATTGTTGTTAGTGGCTTCTCTGAAGTTCTCACTGTTTATATGCTGATGGATTCGTTCCTTATTCCTGCTATGCTAGTATTACCATTGAACTCTTTGATTCATTATAGAAGTTGATTAAATTCTATGGCATATCATCTAATAAATTATATGCAATGCCTATATCCACTTTAGAGCTATTGTGCTTATTTAGGAAGAGAGTTTCATGTTCATCTTTTAAAACATCATAATTGTTTTGAAGTGAGACATACTCTTTCTTCAAAACTTTGAATTTCAATTTCTCCTTTCCTAAATATTCATTAAGCTCTTCTAACATATCCACCAACTCATCATAAGTAAGCTCATCATTATCATTTATCTCATTATTACCTTTAACCATAAAGCTTGAGGTGATGTGAATGGAGTTGAGGACTGATCATTGTCGGAGTTGGAAGTTGAGTATTCTTCTCCCGACGTCTATTCTTCTATGCAATCACCACTAGTAGAGGCGGACATTTCATAATGATCTTGAATATATGTCCATATTTCATGAGCACTCTTGAGATTGCATACCTCATTGAAAATCTCTACACTCAAAGCACTAAATAAGACATTAATTGCTTGAGCGTCGAGATGCAAGCATTTCTCTTCCTCAATGGTTGGAGCAATATGATCCAATGGAGGAGAAAGCTTGCATCTACAATCCACCATATTTTTAGGCTCATGGCCTTAAGATAACACGACAAGCGGATTTTTCAATGAGTGAAATTTGTGTCATCAAAATGAGATGCTTCACCTAGGTGCACTATATCACTAGTCGCCATCCTTTACTCTCTAGACGGTTAAGTCTAATAAATGAGAGACCAAACTCTGATACCACTTGTAAGATCGAGGAGGCCGACTAGAGGGGGGTGAATAGGCTGTTTTAAAAATCTCTTTGGCTAAAACCAATTTTAATGCGGAAGCTAGCACAAAATAAAATTTTACCGCGCAACCAAGGAACCTCCGCTAGTAATAGATCACGAGATTACCACTAGATGCGCCGACTAGTAGAGGAAGTAGAGTCGATGTTGCGAGTTGATATGGTCGTAGTCGTACTCGCCACACGTCTTCTCCTCTGAGTAGTCGTACTCGTCGTGTGTCTTCTCCTCCGAGTGGTCGTACTCGTCGTGTGTCTTCTCCTACGAGTAGTCGCATTCGCTGTGCGTCTTCTCCTCCTGCTCCTGTGATCGTCACGAGTTGCTGATCGTCCTAGTACTGATGCTTCGCAACAACACCTCCAAGGTATCCACACGTACGGGACAAGGGCACCACGCGCTGTAGTGCTAGCACCGGCGGTGTGGTTGAGGAAGGCGTGGCTATTATGATTTCGGGAGTTCTTCAAAACATCATGACACCTCTTGCCACCGCGCCTCTATTTATAGGCATCCATAATGGGTCTTGTACTTGAGGCCCATTAGGAACTCGTGGCCTACAAGAATTAGAATCACCATCCAAAACAAATCCTAACCCTTTAAGTGTGCGACCCTATAGGTTCATGTGTAATCAGTTGTGACTCAGAAACTTTTTTCTGACCACTAGTCGTTAGTGGTACCTGACAGCACATAACGATTCCCAAACACACATAAAATATATCAGACGAACCTTAATGCAATATGATATATGACCAGGTCCATATCACTAACGACCAGCTCGTATCTCTATACGACCAGTTCATATTTGATCTCGATAAATTCGTAACTCCTTACGACCAGGTTTCGACCACTTAGTGACCACGTTTGACCAGCCTACGACCAGCTCGTATCTCCATACGACTAGTCCGTATCTGATCGAATTGAAAGACCTTCTCGTGTATTCTCCCTTTGCCTCACGATGTCTGGTTGAACTCCAGGTGAGATGTTGTATCATCCATAGACTGTTCAATACTTTCTCGATCAAGTGTCGAATAACTTCATGTGGTCGACACTTCGACCACTAGTTGCATGGCCATGCACTTTCTTTATCCGATCACAACGAGGGGCCCAGAGACATCTCTCCTTTTATGTTAGGAGGGCCAAATCCCATATCCGATCAATCATATCCCTCCGTATATTTCATAACATACCCGAAAGCTACCTTTATAACTACCTAGTTACGAGTAGCGTTTAGCAACCCCTAAGAGTGCTACTACACATGTAGGAACCCATATTGATCTTAGGTCTAAGGATTATACATCATCATTGCTTGAGACCAACTAATGATACATAGAATCATAACAATCTCAACAGTGTCTCAAGGTGGGTCTTTTTCAACACCATGTTCTCTAACATGTGTCCATATTATTGGTTTGATATCTTCATATCCATGACCTATGAAACATAGTCATCAACCAATACATATGCTAGTCTATTCATATGTGTTCTCATATGTTTCCGACTAGAGAACGTTTAAGAATAATCATCGCATAAATATATAGTTTCACAATCAAGTCACATACTTGATAATAAATATTATTGATATTATTCTAGGAAAAAGATAACATATTATCCAATGTTATGAACATAATAAAATATAATCATCTTTATGATTGCCTCTAGGGCATATTTCCAACAGCGACATGGGAGGACGACCAAGAAATAACATTAATAAATAACTAAGTACCGACCTTATGGCCACTTATTACAAAAGAGGTCCAAAGACCTTAAATCTCACAGCAGCGTAAATAAATCAATAAACTCCGTGGTTGACCCATCGAATCGCCCACCGGCATTCAACTGGGGAACACAACCTAGTACTCCGGGAAGCCTTCGTCGAAGCCACAAACGAAGTAGTCGTAGTCGTTCTCGGCATCTTCGTAGACTTCTGAGATTTGATTTGAGTGTAGCATATGAGTACATAAAGTACTCCACGAGTCTTGGGAAATTATGCATATGCATAGCTTTAACAATTGGGTATATATTGTTCTTTTGCACAAAACAACATTTTAAGTTTAAACATCTTTTATAGAACATATTTGACAAACGAAGATTAAACAATTAAAGCAATTTGAATTAATCTCTAGTGCAGGCTCCAACTACCAAACAGTAGCAATAGGTCCAACTACTTTCGGATTCCCAAAACATTTCTTTAAAATCAAAACTAAAATCTACCATGTATATACGCACCTTGCCCACCCTTGATTGTGGGCACGGCTATTCGAATAGTTTTTAACACTTTGTAGAGGTTGTACAGCTTGACCCACACGAGATAATCAACTTATATTGTCCGCTTCACACACTTTCGAAGGTGTGCGACTAAGCGATTATCACATAGCTTTTACAGTAGTTTATCCTCACATTAGCACGCCCGATGAGCTTAACCTCAAGTTATGGATGTCATTTACCATCGATCCGGAGCTCACCGTTGTGGGGGATAACCTACCCGGAGTTGGACGTCATTTACCAGTGCCCCGCGCAAGCCCCGACAGACATGGATGTCATTTACTATCATCTGCACTACCCAGGTAACACCTACCATCTACAGCCTTCGGGCTAAATGTTCAGACTTAGTAAATTACTCAGTCAGGTCCTTCCTATTTAGGACGTGTGGTTACACTGTAATGCTTGGTTTGGATAAACACAAGAGTCGATCCCTAATCGACCAGGGTAAGACAAAAAAGACTCATGCCACTCACCCTAGTCTAAAATATTTTCCACCATTTTTATTTTATTTCCAAATATTGACATTACCTATTGTCGAATTTTTTTCAAATTTAAAACATATAAGATAATTATTGTAACACCCTGACTATAAGAAAGTCAAGATGTCACCTACAACCACTACTCTTCAATTGAATAACATCAAATCGCATGATAAGGTGAAGCAAATATTAAGATTATATGGAAACAAGTATTCATCCTCAAGTCTTAATCAACGAAATGGAAGTAAACAATTCAGAAAGATATGGTAAACAAGGCCATGATGGCTTATTACAATGCAACACAAATCATAATTAACGACAATAAAAGTCCTCAAATTGTTTGATATATGATAGTGAGTGCAACGTGATGAACTACCCTCCACAAGATCATTCTTCCTTGTCATTTACCTAAATAAGACAATAAAGCAAGAATGAGCCAAAGACTCAGCAAGCAACTGTATGTAACAATCAAACATACAATGAGCAATATATCACAAACATAATTTAAACAATTACTGGAAACGAATTTATGAATGGATGAAGTGGAATGGTGCATTGAAGGAAATGGACATATTAAAAGCATATCTGGGTATAGCGAGTGAATCACCCGTCGGTGTTCACTTAAAGTAATCGTATGAAGAACGTTTCATACGATCGTCAACGTGGCCCACATTGGAATGGTGGACTCACGTAGCGTGGCCCACATTGGAATGGTGGACTCACGTACCCATCTTGGAATTGATGGGATTTCAAGTGCCCATCTTGGAATTGATGGGTCTTACCAAAAAAATGTATGCATGTCATGATGATCCCATGTCAATATTGAATAGTACTCATAAATGAAAAGAACACATGGCATTCATTTACAAATACGAACAAATGTAAGCATTCATTCACACATCATACATGACATCAATCATTGAATACAAATTACTTGCTCTATTGTGGCTGCGGGTTGGGAGGTAATTGAGATACCCCTCCACTCACCGCTTCACCGCCTACAATATAAAATAATCGAAATGAGGACAAGCGAGTATGGAAATGCTACACGTGTCCTCCCTCAATCTCTAACCAAACTAACCAAATAAAAGTTCAATTTGATCAATTTACCCAAACATTTCAATTATCCCTAATCTGGCAGTTTTACTAGAAAATTCACCAATAAAAAACCGTAAGTCCAAAAGACCTGAAATCAGTGCTCACATTTTCTTAACTTAACTGGCTACAAAACTCTAGTTGATGGTAAACTCTAATTCGTCCAATACAGAGGTCTAACCATCCAATGAAAAACTACAACTGCAGTCTGCCCAGAATTCAGAACAGCCCTAAAGAAAATGCTCTAACTTTTAAACCACTGATCCAAATAAAGTGATTTTTATCCGCCTAGAAACATGGTGCAATTATCTTCAAAAACCGAGTTGGGTGGCCGACCTGATTCTGACTCTAACTAGATCAAAACCTAGGTGCAACCGACTATACCCAGCAGTTCTGACAGACAGACCAGCACGTAGTAAAACAGTCATAACTTTTAATCGACTGGGTGAAAATTCGTGATCCAGGTGCCAAAAGAAAGCTAATGAAATAAGGAACAAAAATCTAGAAGGCGAAGACATCCAATTCTGCCTCTAAGACACCCAAAACCGAGTTGCAACATTCTGTACAGAACCGATCTACTGACAGAGATTACGCGATACTACCAAAAAACATTGAATCGACAACTCTAACGCAATCAAACAGCGATGGGGTCTCTCGTTACCCTTGTAGACCCGAAGAACGACGAGGATCAACTTCCCGAAGACTTCCCCTCTCCTTCTTTGGCCGGCCCCAAAACAGCGACCCCGCGGAAGCCCGGCGAAGGAAGAACCGAAGGTGAAGACGTGGAGGATCAGGGGTGCAGCTCCAGGGGAACACCAATGGCGGCCACCACCGGAGGAGGAGGCGCCTAGGAGGAGGTGCTGCGCCGTGTGGGGGAGAGGAGGAAGGAGGTGGCGGCTTGGGGGAGGGAGGAGGAGGCAATAGGGTTTGGGGGGGAAGGAGGTGCCCCCTTTGGCCTTTTGGCCGGCCCCTACATGGGCCGACGGCCCCTCATGGGCCACAGGTCACGACTGCGGCCCGGGTTGTGCAGCAATAACAAATACCCAGAAGATTGGAATTTTCCGACGAAAACAATTTCTTTTACTCTCTCCGACCTCTTTCTTTCTACCGAACAATTCCGAAGAGTTGTAAATCTCGTTTTTGAATAAAATTCCCAGACAAATACAACGATACAACCTAACTGGATAAATGAGGTATTACATTCTAACCCCCTTAGAAAAGATTCGACCTCGAATCTACGCAACAAACTTCGAGAAAGATAGATGAACAACTTAGGTAGTTACCTGAGACAAACAGGTCGGGGTATTGCTCTCGCATGCGGGACTCCAACTCCCAAGTGGCTTCTCTCTCAGTCTGATGAGACCAAAGAACTTTGACATACTTTAGGATCTTATTCCTCAGAACCCGTTCTGATTCTTCTAATATTTTCACTGGCCGGGACTCGAAGGTAAGGTCTTGCTTGACAATCAACGGCTCCAAAGGAATGACATGATCTGGGTCTCTCAGAAACTTTCTCAAAGATCGAAACATGAAACACGTTGTAGAACCCCACTCATAGAATCGGGAAGGTCCAAACGGTAAGCTAGTTTTCCAATTCGTGCCCACGATTGGGAAGGGTCCAACATACCTTGGACTAAGCTTTCCTTTGGTGCCAAACGCACTACGCCTTTAGATGGCGATACTCTCAACAAAACTTCATTTCCCACCTCGAATTCCAAATCTCGTCTTCTGACATCAACGTAGCTCTTACCATCGGCTCTGGGCGACCAACAAATTCCGCTTAACCTCTCGCCACTCTAGCCATCGTCTGCACGAACCCGGTCGGGGCCCAAGGCGCCCGCTCTCCAACCTCATCCCAAAGACAACGGGACTGCACTTACGCCCATAGAGAACCTCGATGGTGCAGCTCGAATCTTGGAATGATAATCGTTGTTATAAGCAAACTCGCCAAGGCTAAATGCTCTTCCCAATTACCTTTCGAGATAAAACACAACACCGAGCATGTCTTCTAATGTCTCAATGGTGCGCTCGATCGCCCATCTGTCTGGGATGAAAGGTCGTGCTAAGACGGAGTTGTGTGCCCAATGCACTCGCAAACTTTCCCGAATTTGGAAGCGAACTTGGCGTCTCTGGCCGAAACAATGGTCTTTGGCACTCCGTGCAAACGCACAATTTCTCGTACATAAAGAGGAGCCAAATCGCTTGCCGAATTGGTTGTACGAATAGGAATGAAATGTGCAGACTTACTGAACCGGTCCACAATTACCCAAATAGCATCCTTTCCTCGCTGCGTGAGAGGTAAACCAACCACAAAATCCATAGATATATTGTCCCATGGCCAAACTGGTACCTCCAAGGGTTGCAACAGTCCTGCTGGTCGCTTGTGCTCAGCCTTGACCCGCTGGCACACCCCACATGAAGCCACATACTGTGCGATTTCAATTTTCATCCGTTTCCACCAGAAACTTTTCTTTAAATCTTTGTACATCTTGGTCTCCCCAGGATGTACGGTATAAGAAGTACGATGGGCCTCTTTCAAAATCTCCAATTTAACCTGAGACTCCTGTGGCATACAAAGGCGTCCTTTAAAACGCAAAGAATCAAACTTATCCACACTGAAGTGACATTGCTTGCCCTCGGCTGACGCTTCCTCACTCGTTGGAGCATCCGATCTTCCGATGTGCTACTCGCACCCGATCGGAAGGGTGACTCTAAAATCAATCGAGTCTCGCCTGCATGCGGTACATAAGCGCAGCGTAAAGAAATATCCATACGCTCAAAGTCAGCAATAAGACAACTGAGGATAGGAGGTGTCGCCTTGCGACTCAAGGCATCGGCAACCACATTAGCCTTGCCGGGATGGTACTGAATAGTAAGATCATAGTCCTTGATCAACTCTAGCCATCTCCTCTGTCTCAAGTTCAAGTCCTACAGGTAAAGATGTATTTGTGCTCTTGTGGTCAGTGAACACATCACAAGATTCGCCATACAAATAATGACGCCAGATCTTCAAAGCATGAATCATCGCAGCAAGCTCTAGATCATGGGTGGGATAATTCGCATTCATGCTTCTTCACTGTCTCGATGCATAGGCAATCACTTTACCATTCTCGCATGAGTACACAACCAAGTCCAACTATGGACACATCCGAATAGATAGTGAATCTCTTCCCGTGCTCGGGAAGAGTAAGAATTGGGCGATCACTAATCTATCTTTCAAAGAGCAAAATCTGCGCTCACAAGCGTCGGACCAATCGAACCTAACACCTTCTCGTGTCAATTGGGACATCGGTTTAGCAATGGTTGAAAAACCCTCCACAAACCGCCGGTAATAGCCACTAAACCAGAAAACTTCTTACTTCTTTAACATTGGTTGGTCTCTTCCACTCAACCACCGCCGAAATCTTACTAGGATCAATTGAAATACCCTTTCGATTAATAACGTGACCCAAAATCCAACTTCGTAAATCCGTAACTCACATTTCTTGACTTGGCATAGAATTGATTCTCCTTAAAGTTTCAAGTACCAACCGCAAATGGTGGGTGTGATCCTCCTCGTGTTGGAATAAATCAAGATATCATCTATGAATACCACAACGAAATCATCAAGGTATTGATGCAAGATAACGCTCATGGCTTCCATGAAAACTGCAGGAGCATTCGTTAGTCCAAAAGACATAACTTTATACTCATAATGACCATACCTCGTAGAGAAAGCCGTTTTCTCAATATCCTGCTCACGAACTCGAATCTGATTATAACCCGACTGGAGATCAATCTTAGAAAATATTCTAGCTCCTTTCAACTGGTCGAAAAGATCATCAATGCGAGGCAAAGGATATTTGTTCTTCACAGTCGCATGATTAAGCGCCCGATAATCTATGCACATACGCGGTGCCATCTTTCTTCTTAATAAAAGAACAGGCGCTCCCCAAGGCGAAACGCTCCGCTGAATCATACCTTTGGACAGCAGGTCGTCCAATTGTTTCTTCAATTCTTCCTGAAATGGCCGAGCCAAACGGTAAGGAGACTTGGACAACGGCCGAGTTCCCGGAACAAGATCAATCCGGAACTCCACTTTCCTCACCGGAGGCATTCCGGGAAGTTCTATAGGAAAGACATCGGAAAACTCCTTCACAACTGGAATCTCCTCAATACGCTGCAAAGAATCAGTCTTTTCATTAAGGGAGCAAAGTAATCCGATGGTCGATGCACGACGGCTAGGGAATAGATTAGCCAGTACAAAAATCGAATCGACGGCATACGCTCGAATACCGATTCTTCAGGAAGGAGCTAGCAAGGTCACCGTCTTCCGAAACAACAAATCTTGGCACGGTATTGGAATAACTACCCATACCGAGATAACATCGAATGGTGCCAATTGAATAACCATAAGATTCGCAGTGAAAACCTCATCATCTATCAAGATAGAACAACCGATGAGACGGTAGAGCTAGAAATAAGTCCTCCTGGGGAGCTGACTACCACTGACTCAGAAATAAGCTGAAAACTCAAACCCACTTTTCTAACAAACTCCAAAGACACAAACGAGTAAGTAGCCCCCGAATCAAACAGTACAAATGCATCATGCGAATCCACAAGTAAAGTACCTGTCACCACATCAGGACGTCCCAAGGTCTCAGAGGTGGGCATGGCGTAAACCCCCTGATGCACCGGTGCAGAAGACGCACCAACACTCTGCGTCGGAAAGGCTGAAACAACAGCCATTTGGAGGAACAAACGACGGAGGGGCGGATGGTGTGGGATTCAATAGAACCTCGCAGAGGCGCCGAGTAAAAGCCGCAGTGGACCCCATGCCGAGGGTATGCTTGTGGTGCGAGAACCGCCGCCGAGTCCGAATCAACCTCTGTGGAAGCTGGAGGAAGAAGCTGCTGGGACGGTCTCCCATTTGATGATACTAGCTGGATTTTGCTTGCACACTGAGGACTTGTGGCCCTCCCCGACCACTTTGGCATGTTCCTTGAAGGAACATTCTGAAGCTCGATGCCCGTCACCACACCGAAAACACTTCATGCCCTGACCTGGAACAGGACGCAACTGTGGGGCGAAAGATGAAGAACGTGGCGTCGAAGAAGAAGACTGCCACTGCTGAACCGGACGGGAGGGTTGGTTCTTGTGAAACCTCTTAGCAGCGGGTCGCTGAAAAGACCCACCACCTCCACCGAAACTCCGCTCGCCACCGCGAGATCCACGATAAGAGCAATGTAACCACTAGCAACATGCCCTTGCGACGAAGGAGCTCTTTCCAACTCCATCCCTCTTGCCTGCTCAACCACCGAGCTAAAGTCATAAGACTGTTGCTCCCAGAATCTGGCGATACTCCTGATTGAGGCCCCGCCGGAACCTCTTAGCCTTCTCTTTATCATCACTTGCCACGGCTGGGACAAAGCGCACCAGATTGTTAAATCCGGCCTCATACTCAGATACCGACATTTTTCCTTGCACAAAGGTCAGGAGTGATTGCTCCATCTTCTCGATGAATGAGTCAGGATAAAACTGTGTCCTGAACCTCTCCACAAAAACCTCCTAAGTAATAAGACCTGCTACTGAGTCCTGGAAGACAGGACCCCTTCCCACCAGATGTCGGCCTGGCCCTTCAGCTGAAAGGCCACAAATCGCGCCTTCTGCGCGGATGCCAGCTCTAAGGCTCCAAACTGACGCTCCATGTACCTCAACCAGTCCGCAGCCTGAGCCGGTGTGCCTGCTCCGTCAAAAGTGTCCAGACGACGCGACATCCACTCACGGAGGCTCATCCTAGCCTCGTGGTGGAGCGAGAGCGAGAACGAGTTCCGCCACAGTGCAAAGGCACGGAATGGCCGCCGCAATTGTTGGCGGAGTTGTTGATTCTCCTTATTAGGTTACGTGGATTTCATGGGGATATGCTCCAGATCTTAGGATGATGTGACAATTGGCAATGGCGTTTACGGGCTTGTCGTTTCACGCTTTTCGACAAAGTTCTGTGGTTATCGCTCGGGGGCGGTCCGACCGGTCCTTGACGGCGGTCCGACCGGTCCCATATCGGTCGGACCGCCATCCGGGGCGGATCGGACCGCGATGACCAAAAGTGTTCAAATCGAGTGGGCCAAAAATAGGTGTTGTAGACAAGTAAGGGGATCCCAATGCACTTGGTCTCATGATTTTGGAGCCTCCGGTGAAAAGTTCTATTGGTTTAAAGTTTCGAAGGTTTCGATTTTGGGAGCTTGAATTTGGCTAAGTCTAGGGTCCGACCGCTCATTGGAGCGGTCCGACCGCCATGGCGGTCCGACCGGCCACCCGGAGCGGTCGGACCGTGAACTACTTGAACGCGACCAACTTCGTGGCGATGTTGTTTTGTTAGGTCAAAGTCATTGGTTTCATGGCATATGATTTGCATGATGCATGTTTTGACTAACATGGGTCAAGTTGTGAAGAACTTGTTCCCGAATCGTGTTTTCTTGTGCGTGGTTGTGCAGTAGCTTGGTGGTCAACGACGGTCAACGGCGAGGAGAATCGGGACTAGACTTGAAGAGTTGAGGTCCGTAATGATCGACGATGCGGTGAGGTCAACGACTCAAGCGTGACACAAGATGGACAAGGGTGACCTATTGGCGAATCCATGACGCATGGTGAAGCGGTTTAGGTCAAAGGTTAAAGACGGCGCTTGCAAGCGTGCGTGTGTGACCCGCTTGTTAGTGGGCCTTAACGGAGCCCAATTAAGTCAAACCCTAAGAGTTTTAGGCCTCCACTATAAATAGGAGGAGATGGTGGCTGCACCTCTCTCTCTCGCCTTTTATGTTTCAAAACCCTAATTGTCTTTAGGGAGTTGAGGTGGAGGCTAGGGCTCTTGATGGTTTGTGGTGAATTTCGTGATCCTTGATTGTCCATCGATCCATGATGGTGTGGATGTAATCCAAAGAACAATCACGAAATCAATCTATGCAAGGTTTGCTTGAGATAAGTCTCTTTTCGCTCTTGCTTTCAATTTCGTGTTTTTAGGGCTTTCTTTGATCCGCGAGTTTGTGATTGATTCTTTCACGTGAATTAGCTTGCTGTGATATGTGTGAATCTATCTAGCATCATCTTGATCATCAATCTCTCACGAACAAGCTTTAGGATCAAGTTTTCGTTTGCCCGGTTTTAGACCTTCGTTAATCAATTGGCAATTGCTCAAGATCGCTCCAAGAATTATCATAATATTCGATTGGAATAGGTCCTCAATAGCATAGAGAAGTGTGTGCAAAGTTTCATGAAGTTTGGAGTTGAGAATCAAAAGTTAGACCTAATTGCAACTTCGTCATCGGCCGATTTTCTTTGTTTCAGATCGGTTACGAGATCGCCGGTCCGACCGCCCGTCACCACCGGTCCGACCGATTTTGAGCGGTCCGACCGCCAAGATAACAATGGTCCGACCGCCCGCAATCGGTCCGACCGGTTCACTACAATGGTCGACCGCCAAGATTTGTATTGCTTTGATTCTTGTTGATTATTGTCGCATTGCTTAGGGTTTTTATTGATTCAATACTAGTCTTCCACAGATCGTATATTGATCTTCATAGCTTTCTAATAGCTACCGGAGTGAAATTGTATTGAGTTCATAATTTGTGAAAAAGTGAGCGTGCTCCTATTCACCCCCTCTAGTCGCTTTTACGGTCCAACAGTGGTATCGAGCCTGCTAGTTCAATCTTGATCTTAACCGGTCACCGAACTTTGGCGATGGATAAGTTTTCTACTAAACCGCATATCTTCGATGGGCACGACTATGCCTATTGGAAGAATCGTATGCTGCGTCTTTCTTGAGAGCGAGGACAAGCTATTTGGGATGTTGTTAGAGCCCATTGGTTATTCTGAAATTGCTACACCGCTTCGCAATTCTTTTGGCTAACAACAATAAGGCTAAGAATCTTTTATATGGTGCACTTGGTAGACAAGAATATGATAGAATTTGCAATCTTTCAATCACAAGATGAAATTTGGAACACTCTCGAAACATATCATGAGGGTTCGTCCCAAATCAAAAAGGTGCGCCAAACTGCTTACAAGCGTGAGTACAATAAATTCGAGATGCGCCTGAGAGAGCATCGATGACATTTTCATCGCTTTAATAAAGTAATTAATCAAATGAAAGTCGTTGATATTGAATATTCTCAATCGAAAATGCCACCCATCTCTTGGCCGCAATCAACACCAAGGAGTGGGAGATGAAAGCTACCGCTATAGAAGAAAATGTTGATCTTTCAAGTCTTACTTTAGAATTGCTTTATAGTAAACTCAAGACTCATGAAATTAAAAGAGTTGATCATCCTAAGAAAGATAATTTAGCTTTGGTAGCGATCCTCTCAAAAAGGTTTTGATGACTCTTGTGAATCTTCTTACGGATTTTCATTTGCTTGTTTATCTCGCTATTCATGAAGAGGAGCTTGAAAGTATTCTCAAATGAGTTAGCTCTTCTAGCTAAGAAATTCACACGGCCTACAATAATGTGAGAAACAAAAGAGAGGTGGTCCAGAACATGCTATGAATGTGGTGAGCTCAATCATATCCGCAAATTGCCCCAAGTTGAAAGGTAAGAGCAATCATAAGGAAGGAAAGCTACTTGAAGAAGCCTCCTTTCAACAAATCAAGGTATGAGGCAAATAAGCTTGTGAAGGTCGCCACCGGTCCTTGCCGCTTTGAGGATCAATCCTTGAGCGATGTGGATACGGGAGTGAGGAGGACAAGGAGGAGGAGATCCTCAAGGTAAAAAGAAAGGGAAGGCCAAAGACTTCACTGCATGTGCTTCATGGTCGACACGGAGGACATTGATGATAATGAGGTATCTTTTACTTATGATGAGCTTTCGCTAAATATGATTCTATAGTTGAGCAATTGCTTAGTCAAGATGAAGCGCTTGAATTTGTTATGACAAAAATAAGAAATTAGAGTCAAAGATTAGCAAACTGAAAGTAGAGCTTAAAGCTGCTAAGACTCTTGAACTCGATGAATGTTTATCTTGTCATGCTATGCATTCAAATTACCAAGTTACAATCTGCTCATAATATTTGTGTACAACAACTTGAGAATGCTAAATCTGAACTAAATGAAATTAAAAGTGCTCCTTGTGAAAAATGTTTAGAATCTAGTAAATTGATTGCTTTTGATGTATTTGATTCTAGCCCTTGCACTTCATGCTTAGAAAAGAACGTGAAATCAAAGATATCTTAGAAGTCGCTAGAGTCAAATATGCTAAGCTTAAGGACAATATTGAAAATACTACTTGTGCTTCATGTTCCACTCTTAAGCTTGAAATTGCTTTGTATAAAGAAAAATCTATGGATAAAACTTGTGATGCTTGTGTTAACTTGAGAAAAGAAAATGCTTACCTTCATGATACATTAGAGAAATTTTCTAAAGGTAAGAAACAATTAAACATGATTCTTGACAAATCTAAAACTCCTTATAAGAAGCAAGGTTTAGGATTCAATTCTTTTCAAGACAATTCAAACCCAAAAGTCATTCAAGTCTTGGAAAAAGGTTTAATTGAATTCAAAACTCAACCTGCAAAAACATCTTTTAAATCTGCAGGCTTTGCCCAACCTTGTATTAATTCAAATGGTGCCTCTTCTAGTGGTACCAAGTACCATTGCACTTATTGCAAAAAGGTGGACATTTGATTGAATATCACATGAGGTTGAAAATGATAGGAAAAATTTTGATAGAATTTCATTCATGCAACCTAGAGCTTCTATGAGACATGGTAACATTGAAAAGAATAAACTCGATTAGGATTTTCTCTCATGCAAATCATTATGTTTCTAGACATCCTAATTCTAATGTGTATCAGATTGGGTCCGATCACTGGTGGTCACCGGTCCGACTGTTTTGGTCACCGGCCCGACCGCCAAGACAAAGCCGTCGACCGCCATGGACGATCTAAGTCTCATGTTAATTTAAACATTGCTCATAATCGAATGTTAAATGAAATCAAGGATAGTACTTCGGTTTGTATACTCCTTGTAGACGTGTGTCTCAAGATCGATTCCTAAATCTTGTTTATCTAATCCCGAGATTGAGACACATCGCTCTTTTGCTCCTTGATTTTCGTGGATTATCGCGAAAGGGAAGAACACGTGGTTCGTTGAGTCCGGATGTTCACGCCACATGACCGAAACTCAAAATGGTTCACCTCTTTCACGCGAGCAACAGTGATGACTTCATCACCTTTGGAGATGATACACAAGGGCGAATTGAAGGAACAGGATCAATTAGGGTAAACAACAAATTCATTCTAAAAGATGTCGCTCTTGTGGACAAGCTTAGGTATAATCTCCTTCTCGCTTCTCACTTCTTGATGATGGTTATGAGACTTTTTAAGAAAAATGCTTGTCGTGTGCTTGATTCTACCGTGAGCTTGTGTTTGGAATCTCTAGAGTTGGTAGAATTTTTGAGCCGACTTTTCGTAATCTCTTCGGATCTCTTAAATGTTTGCTTACATCTTCTTCTCGATTTTTGGCTTTGGCATCGACGCTTGGGGCACATTGGTTTTGATCATCCGACACGAGTTAGCAACCTTGATCTCATGAGAGGTTTGCCCAAACTCAAAGTCATCAAGATGTCAGATAGCGCCTGTAGGCATGGCAAACAAGTTGCCGCCACACCCTTCTCGTGACTATGGTTATGACCGACGGGACGATGTTGCTTCATATGGATACTTGTTGGTCCCGCTAGAGTCCGGTCCACGGTGGAAAATGGTATATTCTTGTCATAGTCGATGATCTTTCTAGATATACTTGGGTGTTCTTTCTTACTTCAAAAGATGAAGCTTTTGGTTATTTTCATGACCTTGTTCTTCGCTTGGCTTCGAGCTTCACGGTGCTTTGAGAGCGATTCGCAGTGATAATGGCACGGAGTTCAAAAATGCTTCTTTTGCTTCTTTTGTGCCGAGCGTGGTATTGAGCATCGCTTCTCCTCTCCACACGCCCTCAACAAAATGGCGTGGTGGAAAGGAAGAATAGGACCTTGGTCGAAATGGCTAGGACGATGCTAGATGAGTATAGCACACCTAGGAGATTTTGGGCGAAGCTATTGCTATCGCTGCCATATTGCCAATCGTGTCTTTTTGAGACCTTCTTTAGGCAAGACTCCTTATGAGCTTCGCTTTGGTAGAAAACCCTCTGCTTCGCATTTTCGAGTTTTTGGATCAAAATGTTTTATTCTTAAGACAGCAATTTAGATAAATTTGAATCAAGAACTTTGATGGGATATTTCGGGTTATCCTGCTCATTCGAGGGGTTTTCGGTTTTTAATATCGAGACTAACATTATTCAGAGACTTGTAATGTCACTTTTGATGAGACTAGCCCCGAGCTAGATCAATTGCTCTGAGATGATTTGGTGTGACAGAGAGTATTTTGTGGAGGAAGATGAGGACGAAGCAAATGTCATTCCTCATCTGCTGCCGCCGAGGCACCCATATTGATACAAGAACTCGCTACGCCTACTTCACCTTCGATTGAGGCTCTTTGCATCATCATCATCGCAGTGACTGCTGAGGTCGAAGAAACGACATCTCACCCGGCGCCCACTTCGCATTCAGAGACAAAGATCCTCCGAATGTATAATAGGTAATCTACATGAGCGAGTCACTCGCCTGTATAATGATCCAAATCTTTACTCTCATTCGGCTTTTGTTGCTTCTTTTGAACCCCGCGATATATCACATGCTTTATCCGATTCTAGTGGGTAAATGCCATGCATGAGGAGTTAGAGAATTTTGAAAGAAACAAAGTTTGGAACCTAGTAGAACCTCCTAGTGGTCATAATGTTATAGGAACCGCTGGGTGTTTAAGAATAAACAAGGTGAGGATGGTTCGTGGTTAGAAATAAGGCCGATTGGTAGCTCGTGGTTTCACCAAGTTGAGGGGTTAGATTTTGATGAGACATTTGCTCCTGCTAGACTAGAAGCCATTCGTGATTCTCGCTTGCATTTGTCTGCATCAAAAGGTTTTAAATTATATCGATGGATGTTAAAAGTGCCTTTTAAATGGTTTCATAGATGAGGAAGTGTATGTTAAGCAACCCCTGGTTTTGAGGATCCTAAATATCCAAATCGTGTTTTCAAGCTATCTAAAGCATTGTATGGTCTTAAACAAGCCCCTAGAGCCCGGTATGATAGACTTAAGACCTTCTTGCTTAAAAATAATTTTGAGATGGGTAAAGTGGATAAAACCCTATTCATTCTTAGACGTGACAATGACTTCCGCTTGCTCAAATTTATGTGGATGATATTATCTTTGGTGGTTCCTCTAATGCTCTTGTTTCAATTTTTCCGACACTATGTCTAGGAATTTGAGATGAGTATGATGGGAGAGCTTAATTACTTTTGGGACTTCAAATCAAGCAATGCAAGGAAGGAACTTTCATCCATCGACGAAGTACACTAAAGATCTTCTCAAACGCTTCAACATGGGTGATCGCAAGCCAATTTCCACTCCCATGGCAACTTCAACTGCTTTGGATCCAGATGAGGAAGGAGAAGTCGTGGATCAACGCGAGTACCGCAAAGATGATCGGCTCCCTTCAGATTTGACCTCGAGACCGGACATTCACTTCACGGTATGCCTTTGTGCAAGATTTCAGCGTCTCGAGAACTTCCCATCGCCAAGCCGTTAAGCGCATATTCGTGTATTTACACTCTACCCTCTTATATGGCATTTGGTATTCTGCTCTTCACTTTGTCCATTAGAGGTTTTTGATTCGATTTTGCGGGTGTTTGCTAGATAGGAAGAGTACCTCGTGCACTGTCACTTTCTAGGCACGTCTCTTGTATCTTGGTCTTCTAGAAAGCGGTCTTGCTGCACAATCCATCGCGAGGCGGAGTATGTTGTTTGCTGCTAGTTGTCAGAGCTGATTTTGTGGATGACGCCCACTTTGAAAGATTATGGGTTAAACTTTGCTAGTGTTCCTCTTTCTCGTGATAACACTTCGCTATTAATATTGCTAAAAACCAAAGGCAACATTCTAGGACTAAGCACATTGACATTCGCTTTCACTTCCTTAAAGATCATGTTGAAAAGGTGATATTGTGATGCACTTTGTAGAGTCCGAAGCTCAATTGGCAGATATTCTTACCAAGCCTTTAGATCAAACCAGATTTTCCTCCTTAAGAAGTGAGTTAGGGGTAATCTATCCTTATGGGTTGGTTTGAGGGGGAGTTTGATCTTTTTCTTATCTTTCTTTGTTCTTTTGATCTTCTATTGTTCTTTTTCTAAACTTAGTGATCTTTTCGGACTTTTTAGATTTTTAGGCTTTTTAATTACATCTCATTGTGTCATATTGCATTCATATGAAAAATACAACAAGTGGTATGAAAAATCCAAAAAGATGCAGTGTAATATAAGATTTTCTACTTATCTTTTAAAATTGATGAAGCTTTGCCTATTACCCTTTGGAGCTGTTGTATTTCAATTCTTGCTCAATGTCATGTCTAGTTCTTTGACTTGCTAGAATTATCATGCTTTTACATGTGTAGCTAAGTCTTTGCTATATGAGCTAGAACCTTTTAAACAACTCAAACTAAGAAATTGCAATTTGTGGATGTTTTAGCGAGTTGCGTAATTAGTGCTCCTCTTGTGACATTGGCCCCTGTGTAATTGCTTTGTTAGCTCTTTGATCTAAAATTGACCATTACTTGAGCTTTTGTGTTCTTGAGATTCTAAAACTGCTCTTGTGAAAAATGAAAATCAAGATTGTCTTATGCTTAAATTGTGCCAAACTATTCTTACGAGATCGCTTGTCAAATGACATGAACTTGGAGATAGTTTGATGAACTGACGATCTCATGGGGACCGCTTGTCGAAATGACATGAACCTCAAGATTTGTCGCCTTGTAGAAGCTTAGAAAGAGTTTGTGGATGGCTCCTAGTCCAGATCTTCTTTACTAAGATATACCTTTAATCAACTTTTGGTGAAGCTTAGGATGAGTTTGTGGATGGCTCCTAGTCCAGATCTTGTCACTAAGTTAGATCATTAGTCAACTTCAATATTCAATGCAAATGAGAAAAATGTTGACAAATGGGCGTTTATAAAATATTGAGCAAAATGATTCAATACGGACTTGATTGACTCTTAATGTGTTCTTTGTTAGATTTTTGATCTCACTTTGACATTTTGACATGGCCAATTTCACTTTAGGATCCTCGTTGATGAACTTGTTGAATTTGAAGCGTTGCTTAAATTGATCAAATCTATCGCTTTACTTTTGAGCCTTTGTGCTTAGCTTTGATATATATGTCTTACCATGATCTTGCTAGCTACTATCACAGCTTGATATGTTGTTTGTGCAATATTAGAGATACTAGCTTGTTCTTTTGGGTAATCTCCAAAGCTTCTTGTAATAAAAAAATTGAACAATACAAAATTGAAGCCACCCATTGCACTTCATGCATATTCCTCTTTATGCTTCTTTTGTTTCGCTTCTTTCTTTATTCCTATTTTGTTATCCTGGATGAGAGGAAGGCGTGATTCCTTGATGAATCCATTGTCAAAGGGGGAGAAGATGTGTTAAATGAAAAGATATTTCTTTGGGAGAAGATGTGTAATATTTCTTCGCTACTCTTATTTGGAGAAGATGTGTTAATGAGAAGATTGGGGGAGAAGTTTATACAAAGGGAGAAACGAAAATTTGAAATTTGATGCTCATAGTGAGGGGAGTTCTTGAGTTGCATTCTTATTGTCTTATTGAATATTCTGAACTTGAATTGCATTCTTTTATCCTCACAATGATCATAGGTTAATTGAACAATTGTTCTATCATATGGACCTTATGTGAGAATTTTGACCCTTTTCTGGAAATTAAAGTTTTTATGCTCATTTTTGCTTTGTCTCACATGCCTATACTATTACGATGCCACTTGGTCATTTACATTGCTTTTCTTGCTTATGGACCAAGTTGTGCCTTTGTGCTAAAACCGCGAGTAAACTCGCTTTCAAACCTCTTACTTACATTTTCGATAATTGCCAATGTGTTCATCAAGGGGAGATTGTGGATTTCATGGGGATATGCTCCGGATCTTAGGATGATGTGACAATTGGCAATGGCGTTTACGGTTTGTCGCTTCACGCGTTTTGACAAAGTTCTGTGGTTATCGTCAGGCGGTCCGACCGGTCCTTGCACGGCGGTCCGACCGGTCCTTGCACGGCGGTCCGACCGGTCCCATATCGGCCGGACCGGCCATCCAAGCGGCTTGACCGGCGATGACCAAAAGTGTTCAAATCGAGTGGGCCAAAAATAGGTGTTGTAGACAAGTAAGGGGATCCCAATGCACTTGGTCTCATGATTTTGGAGCCTCCGGTGAAAAGTTCTATTGGTTTAAAGTTTCCGTAAGGTTTGGATTTTGGGAGCTTGAATTTCGCTAAGTCTTAAGGCGGTCCGACCGCTCATTGTGGAGCGGTCCGACCGCCATGGCGGTCCGACCGCTCACCGAGCGGTCGACCAGAACTACTTGAACGCCACCAACTTCGTGGCGATGTTGTTTTGTTAGGTCAAAGTCATTGGTTTCATGGCATATGATTTGCATGATGCATGTTTTGACTAACATGGGTCAAGTTGTGAAGAACTTGTTCCGAATTCGTGTTTTCTTGTCTGCGTGGTTGTGCAGTAGCTTGGTGGTCAACGACGGTCAACGGCGAGGAGAATCGGACTAGACTTGAAGAGTTGAGGTCCGTAATGATCGACGATGCGGGTGAGGTCAACGACTCAAGCGTGACACAAGATGGACAAGGGTGACCTATTGGCGAATCCATGACGCATGGTGAAGCGGTTTAGGTCAAAGGTTAAAGACGGCTCGCGGCGTGCGTGTGTGACCCGCTTGTTAGTGGGCCTTAACGGAGCCCAATTAAGTCAAACCCTAAGAGTTTTAGGCCTCCACTATAAATAGGAGGAGATGGTGGTCACACTCTCTCTCTCGCCTTTTATGTTTCAAAACCCTAATTGTCTTTAGGGAGTTGAGGTGGAGGCTAGGGCTCTTGATGGTTTGTGGTGAATTTCGTGATCCTTGATTGTCCACTCGATCCATGATGGTGTGGATGTAATCCAAAGAACAATCACGAAATCAATCTATGCAAGGTTTGCTTGAGATAAGTCTCTTTTCGCTCTTGCTTTCAATTTCGTGTTTTTAGGGCTTTCTTTGATCCGCGAGTTTGTGATTGATTCTTTCACGTGAATTAGCTTGCTGTGATATGTGTGAATCTATCTAGCATCATCTTGATCATCAATCTCTCACGAACAAGCTTTAGGATCAAGTTTTCGCTCTGCCCTGTTTTAGACCTTCATTGATCAATTGGCAATTGCTCAAGATCGCTCCAAGAATTATCATAATATTCGATTGGAATAGGTCCTCAATAGCATAGAGAAGGTGTGTGCAAAGTTTCATGAAGTTTGGAGTTGAGAATCAAAAGTTAGACCTAATTGCAACTTCGCCATCGGCCGATTTATCGTTTCAGATCGGTTCAGATCGCCGGTCCGATCATTGTCACCACCGGTCCGACCGATTTTGAGCGGTCCGACCGCCAAAGATAATAATGGTCCGACCGCCCGCAATCGGTCCGACCGGTTCACTACAAATGGCCGACCGCCAAGATTTGTATTGCTTTGATTCTTGTTGATTATTGTCGCATTGCTTAGGGGTTTTATTGGATTCAATACTAGTCTTCAACAGATCGTATATTGATCTTCATAGCTTTTAATAGCTACCGGAGTGAAATTGTATTGAGTTCATAATTTGTGAAAAGTGAGCGTGCTCCTATTCACCCCCTCTAGTCGCCTTTACTACCCAACAGTTCGAATGAGATCACGGTTGCGGCGGTGGCTCAAGAACCGAGGCGCAATTGAGGCAATCTCCTCGCATCAAGACCACCAACCCTTCGACGAAGACGATGTAGTGCGGACCGCGCCACGACCACCACTACGGGTCGGTGGACGACCACGACCACGGCCTCTACCTCTTGCCATCTAAGAACAACACAACAGAACGAAAATTAAATACTTAGCTCAACGAACTGATAAACAAAATAATTGGGACATAACCAAGCAATTGCGGAAAAACAATGGTTTACCCAACCCTTCCTATTGTGCACAGTGTGTCATTTTAATATTATTACCACGGACCTGAAGCCCGCTCTGATACCAACTGTAACACCCTGACTATAAGAAAGTCAAGATGTCACCTACAACCACTACTCTTCAATTGAATAACATCAAATCGCATGATAAGGTGAAGCAAATATTAGGATTATATGGAAACAAGTATTCATCCTCAAGTCTTAATCAACGAAATGGAAGTAAACAATTCAGAAAGATATGGTAAACAAGGCCATGATGGCTTATTACAATGCAACACAAATCATAATTAACGACAATAAAAGTCCTCAAATTGTTTGATATATGATAGTGAGTGCAACGTGATGAACTACCCTCCACAAGATCATTCTTCCTTGTCATTTACCTAAATAAGACAATAAAGCAAGAATGAGCCAAAGACTCAGCAAGCAACTATATGTAACAATCAAACATACAATGAGCAATATATCACAAACATAATTTAAACAATTACTGGAAACGAATTTATGAATGGATGAAGTGGAATGGTGCATTGAAGGAAATGGACATATTGCAAAGATATACCAGATAGCGAGTGAATCACCCGTCGGTGTTCACTTAAAGTAATCGTATGAAGAACGTTTCATACGATCGCCCAACGTGGCCCACATTGAATGGTAGACTCACGTAACGTGGCCCACATTGGAATGGTGGACTCACGCACTCCATCTTGGAATTGATGGGATTTCAAGTGCCCATACTGGAATTGATGGGTCTTACCAAAAAAATGTATGCATGTCATGATGATCCCATGTCAATATTGAATAGTACTCATAAATGAAAAGAACACATGGCATTCATTTACAAATACGAACAAATGTAAGCATTCATTCACACATCATACATGACATCAATCATTGAATACAAATTACTTGCCTGCCGCGCTGCAACGGGTTGGGAGGTAATTGAGATACCCCTCCACTCACCGCTTCACCGCCTACAATATAAAATAATCGAAATGAGGACAAGCGAGTATGGAAATGCTACACGTGTCCTCCCTCAATCTCTAACCAAACTAACCAAATAAAAGTTCAATTTGATCAATTTACCCAAACATTTCAATTATCCCTAATCTGACAGTTTTACTAGAAAATTCACCAATAAAAAACCGTAAGTCCAAAAGACCTGAAACCAGTGCTCAAATTTTCTTAACTTAACTGGCTACAAAACTCTAGTTTATGGTAAACTCTAATTCGGCCAATACAGAGGTCTAACCATCCAATGAAAAACTACAACTGCAGTCTGCCCAGAATTCAGAACAGCCCTAAAGAAAATGCTCTAACTTTTAAACCACTGATCCAAATAAAGTGATTTTTATCAGCCTGGAAACATGGTGAAATTATCTGCACAAACCTAGTTGGGTGACCGACCTGATTCTGACTCTAACTAGATCAAAACCTAGGTGCAACCGACTATACCTAGCAGTTCTGACAGACAGACCAGCACGTAGTAAAACAGTCATAACTTTTAATCTACTAGGTGAACATTCGTGATCCAGGTGCCAAAAGAAAGCTAATGAAATAAGGAACAAAACTCTAGAAGGAGAAGACATCCAATTCTGCCTCTAAGACACCCAAAACCGAGTTGCAACATTCTGTACAGAACCGATCTACTGACAGAGATTACGCGATACTACCAAAAAATATTGAATCGACAACTCTAACGCAATCAAACAGCGATGGGGTCTCTCGTTACCCTTGTAGACCCGAAGAACGACGAGGATCAACTTCCCGAAGACTTCCCCTCTCCTTCTTTGGCCGGCCCCAAAACAGCGACCCCGCGGAAGCCCGGCGAAGGAAGAACCGAAGGTGAAGACGTGGAGGATCGGGGGTGCAGCTCCAGGGGAACACCAATGGCGGCCACCACCGGAGGAGGAGGCGCCTAGGAGGAGGTGCTGCGCCGTGTGGGGGAGAGGAGGAAGGAGGTGGCGGCTTGGGGGAGGGAGGAGGAGGCAATAGGGTTTGGGGGGGAAGGAGGTGCCCCCTTTGGCCTTTTGGCCGGCCCCTACATGGGCCGGCCGGCCCCCTCATGGGCCACATGGGTCGCGAACTGCGGCCCAGGTTGTCTGGCAATAACAAATACCCCCAAAGATTGGAATTTTCCGACGAAAACAATTTCTTTTACTCTCTCCGACCTGTTTCTTTCTACCGAACAATTCCGAAGAGTTGTAAATCTCATTTTTGAATAAAATTCCCAGACAAATACAACGATACAACCTAACTGGATAAATGAGGTATTACAATTATGGTATTTCTTCTCTCATAGGTTAAACAAGACCAAACATCACGTCTAAGCAATTCTATTGTTTAAAACTATTATACAAAATTTTAATCAATAATGTAGAATTTCTACACTAGGGTTACAAAGGTACATAATAGCAAATATCAAGGATGACATTAACAAACTTTAGGGTTTGAACTAACAACCTACAATTTAAATTTATCATTTAAATAAAATAGCAATGCATAACTTTAAAACTGAAAACATTATTTAACAAATATAGGTTCAAAGTGTTCAAAGGAGACTCGCCTTCGTTGACGTCGGCGGAAAGTTTTTGCTGCTGGTTGGAAACTTCTGTGGCGATGTGGGGTTCTATGCATAAAATGAGAAATACTAATAAATAAATAAATACAAAGAAAATCACAAAAATATAAAATAAATACTGTAAGAATGATTAGTATTTTATATGAATTTAGAAACTCGAATCACTAGATTTGGAGTTCGAACGACGGAGAACGAGTGATCGGAAGATCGAATGGAATGGAATGGAAATTCCAAAAAAAAATACAAAATGAGGGAATATTCCTCGAAATCTTCTTTTTGGTTGGAATTTTGGTTTTAACTGAGTGTATGATGTGTGGGGCCCGACTATCATTTACTTAAGGAAAAGAATTGAAAAAAAAAAAACAATGTGGTTCTCATGATTTGAAGTCAAGAACTATGGCTACGTCAAAGAGGACTAGTTTCCTTATCTAACCAACTAAGCCAAAGTGTTCTTGTGACATATACTCAAAGCTAGAGCTGGCAAAACGGGCCGGCCCAGTACGGCCCAACGCACGACACTGCTGGTCCGACATAGGCACGTCACGACTCACACTATTCACAGGCTGGGCCGGCATGATACGATAGCTCGGGTCGTTAGGCACGACACTGGTTTTAATATATATATTCTAGGATTGTTTTACCTATTTTTTATTTTGTCATGTCTTATAAGCTAAATGAAAAATGTTTTAATGAGCCAACTATTTGAACATTAATAAAATTATATTACATTTTCAATATGCTTATCTCATTTTTTAAAATTTTCATATGTATTTTTAAATTCTACACATTTTTATGATTTTTTTGTTCCAGCGGGCCAAACGAGCTAGACTTGGCCTGATGGGCCAAATGGGCTCATGCCGACCCGGCACGGCACGAAACTCCAATGGGCTGTGCCTAGGCCGCCTCCCTAGAACGTGGGCCAGCCTAGCATGGCCCATCTAATAGCTGGGCCAGAACTGTAATACCCCGGATTCGGATCGGGTAATTAGAAAAGCAGCTGGGGAGGGAAAAGGCAAACAAGAACTGAAATTTCCTGAATGGCGGGGGGTTTTCAGCGATCTTCCGACACTGGCTCGGGCCGCACCAGAGGGGCCCATGAGAGGGGCCAGCCAAGGGGGTTTTTTCTCCCACCCAAACCCTAGCCTCTCCCCTCTCTCTCCCCACTCCCCTCCCCAAGCCGCCACCCCCTCCTCCCCCTCTCCAACCGGCCGCCACCCTCCTCCCTTTCGTGCGCCAGATTTGTTCGTCAGATTTGGGTAAGTTCCGTACATTTTATGATCTTTCCACTCTTATAAAGTTGTAGCCCTTGATCTTAGCTTTCTTTAGGAACTGAGATCATCTGATTTGGAGTTACGGTTTAGGAGATATGGTAGTTTTACCGCGACTGTCTAGGACAGCTGACGTGTTTTGGCAGATTTTCTTGTCGGGCCATTATGAATTACTTAGAGGCCGAATCTCGGGATTTAGTCTGCTAGAGTTTCGTTCCTGGTTTTGTTAGTTTTCTTTTGGCACTGAGATTATGAGATTCCACCCTGTGGTTTAGGAGTTATGAATTTTTAACCGCACACTACTCTGTCTGTCAGAGATTTTGGAGACTATCGGTTGCTCCTCAGTTTTGTTCTAGTTAGAGCCAGATCCAGGGCGGCCACCCAAATAGGTTTTTGAAGATAATTTCGCCATGATTTCAGATTGATAAAGATCATCTCCATAGGATCAGTAGACTGAAAGTTACATGATTTTTTTACGACTGTTCTGGAATCTGGACAGGTTTCTGTCGGTGTCTTCTTGGGCAGTTTAGTCCTCTGTTTTGGCCGAATCAGAGGATCCCGCCAACTAACGTTTCGTAGCCTGGTTCGTTAGGATTAGCTGAGCACTGATTTCAGGTCTTTAGGAGTTACATATATTTAATTGTAAATTTTTTTGTACAACTGCCAGTAGAGCAGTAATCCGGCCTTTTGGGTGAAGTTGTCAAATTGAACCCATGGTTGTGTGGGATGGTTAGAGGGTATGGTAGATCACGTGTAGATACGTCATACCTTGTTATCCTTATCCCGTGTAAATGCCTGTGTAGACGGTGAGGCGGTGGGTGGAAGGACACCTTCGTTGCTTCCTAGTACGTCGCAGCATGGAAGGCAAGTGCATTGTAATACTTCACCTTGATGAATGATTTGTGGTTGTGTTCTTTCTAATGTTTCCAATATCCATATTTTCAATCGAAAGTGTTAAGCAACATCCATATTCTATTACATGCAAGTACCTTATGTCAAAATGTGTTGATTTCGACTGTTGCTTGATGATGTGATATGTCTGTGAATGTCCTTGTTATTCATTCATGATGTCGATTCTGGTTCAAGTGATAATTCTTGTGAGAGAAGATAATGAATGTTCTTGATATTCGTCCATGATATTTATTTCGTTTCGAATGGATACATCATGTGATTTCAGTTAATGGCATTCATATTCATTTATTCATTCCATTCATGTTGTTCTATTTCCTTCCACGGGAGTGGAATTTTGTAAGTCCCATCAATTCCAGTATGAGCACATTATACCCACCATTTCAATGTGGGTATGTAAGACCCACCATTTCAATGTGGGCAGTTTCGGACACCCGTATGAAACATTCTTCATACGGCATTTGGGTCCCCGGACTTTGTTAAGTACGGGCTTAAATGAATACCGACGGGTGTGTCACTCACTATACCGGTATAAGTTATGAGCAGTCCATTGCTTCATTGCATTATTCCATTCCATGCATTTCCATAAATGTTCATAGAAGTGTTTACAAGTGGATTGTGATTACCTTGTTCTCTTAATGTTTCGATTATTCGTTAAATGTACTTGCTGAGTCTTTGGCTCATCCTTGCTTTGTTTGTTTTATTTAGGTAAATGAGGAAGAAGGTAAGACCTTTTGTGGGGTAGTCCAGCACGCTGCACAACACCTTTATCAAACCATAATAACTAATGTTATCTTTCAGTCATGTCAACTATTTGATAAATTTCCAGATTGTAATAATCCAATTTTGGTAATGCTTATCAGACGTCGTTTTATGACTGTTTTCCATTCCTTCCCATGAATCTGTTAATCGTTTATCGTCGTTCCTTATGGGATATTGATGATTGAGCCTGATTAACCTGGTAATGTTGTGTACTATTAGTATCTTTGTTAGATTTGTGTGACATCTTGGCTTCCGAATAGCCAGGGTGTTACAAGAACAGGTCGTGCTTAGATGGGCCATACCCGGTCGTGCCCGTGCCAGGCTAGACCGGGCCCCCCATTTGGCCAGGTCTGCTCAAAGCAAATTTATTGAAGCAAAGAAACAGAGGCTCTTTCAATGCGCGCATAGGCACCTGCAATGGCGGCTCCGGCCACGGCTTGTGCCGGCGAGGGGCGACATGGGGGCATGACCGACTAGCAAAATGAGTCGAGGCCCCTCGGGGAAGGCATGCGAAGCAACGGCGCGGCGAACGGCGCACGACGACGGCAGGGGCGGCGCAGAGAGCGACTGGTAGCAGTGGGTCAACATGGGCGGCGGTGCTCCGGCTAAGAATGCGGGGAGAGCGTGTGAGCACGGGCTTGGCCTCGGCACAAGGAGCGCATAGGTGTGGTCGATTTCGCCGGAGGTGGTCCGAGGTGTTGCCTCCACGGTGACTGATGGCAAGAAACGAGCGACGACGACGCGGCGATCCAGAGCTATTAATCCAACAAATTGAGAGGGGGTTATGGATGAGGAAGGTTTGGAACACGCCATGACGCGGTTCACTCGAAAAAATACGCAACGTGGATGAAGATCGATCGTCAGGAGTGAATTCGGCCTAGGAGGAGGAACAACAAAATTCGAGCAATTCGCTGCACGAAAAGAGGAGTTGAATGAGGGCTAATGTTTACCGTGCTCGGGAACACAAAGTGGCGCGATCAAAATATTGAAAAACTCACCAGCTTGAAGAATGCTCAAATCGGGTGAGAAGACTAACGTACGGGAAATCAAGAAATTCAACGCCGATGGAGCTCTGGAGGTTCTGGGATTTTGGGGGTGAGCAAAAGGGTAGGAGGGGTGTCAAAGGTCTAATTTATAGCTCCTCTAATGGTTTGAATCGTCGAGAACGTGATGAAATGTGGGCGACAGTTTCAGTTTTTGGGTTAAATGACAATGCAAATGGCAAAATTGACTGATGAGTTGTTGTTTCAGGGGCTTTGAATGCACTGGGGTAATGGCACGGGGATTACGGGGTCGCGTTGCTTCAGACGGATTTGAAAAAGATGATATGGGCGAGAAGAACGGGGAAGAAATGTGAGACTACTGTTGACTGGCCGTTTTCAGATGAAACGAACAGAGCTTGAAGATGAATAGTAGGAGAGAGAGAGAAAATAAGACAGAAAAAGAAAATCCAAAATATAAAATAAATACAGAAAAAACCAAAAAAATTCCACAAAATCCTTGGATCCTGAATAGATTAAATAAATAATTTTGGATTTATTATTGTTCCTATTTTAATCATTTATTTCATTTTTATTTTCTGAAATTTCAAATTAAGCTTTAAATTAATCCGATAAATTGTAAATGATTTCTTTTATTCTAAAATTTCAAAAAGGCAATTTGAATTATCAGGAACTCCAAATATTTGAATTAATTATTTTGAAACAAATTTTTGAAAAGGCCAAAATTGGGGATGTTAAAAATTATTAATCTTATAGTAAAATACGGTTTGAAGAGGTTGGAGCCATATATAAAAAGCTTTTTGCGGTGTGATATCTTTCTTAAATAATTCTAACCAACGAATAGCTGCATATAACACTTATGCAAGGCAATGGATGTACATCCAAGAAAATTTGATTTGGACATGCTAGTAAGATAGAGCTTTCCTTACTTGTTGCTTAAGAGTCTTTTAACATATAAGAGCATTTTTTTATTCAAACACACTATCGTAGCATGACGGTAGTGCACTATTGACTGATCATCATTTGTTTGTTGATGAGAAGTTACTTCAGTTTTTGGAACTTTTTATGATTTCACTGTTGCTTTATCCGCTATGTATTATCCAACGTCTCCTATAATTGTGCATAGTATTATAGAAATTGCTAGTCACTTGAAGGCTTATGAAAATAAAATAATCTTAGGAGAGGTTATCATTGTTATGGAAACTAACTACTTGAAATATTGGAAAGAAATCCCATTCCTATGTGCATTTGTTTTAGATCCTAGAGCTAAAATTCAAGGATTTACTAATGTTCTTCAACTTCTTAGTGTGCTACAGGCCTAGACAATTCTAACTGTTTTGTAGATATTAGTGCTAAATTTTTCAAGATTTATCAAATATACTAACATAAGTTTAAGGGAGTTCACTTGCAACGACCTTTATTACCACCCACCACAAGTAAGAAGACAAATGTGTGGGGCAAAATCTGGGGTGCAGTTTCTTTCTCCAGGTCCAAGGGTTCATATTCTACAATAGCACCTTCTGAAGCAAGACAAATCGCCCTCCCAAGGAGTGGGAAACTATTCGCCTATCTGGACAGCGACATGATGGATTACAACGTAGATGGCTTCGAAATTTTGCAATGATGGCATGACCATAAGGTAACATATCTAATGCTATCCATATTAACACGTGTTTTGTTAACTATTCATGTCTCTATTGTTCAATCTTTCTGGAAGAATATTAAAGGAGAGAAGAATATGTCTCATGAGTGAGATGGTGAAAGTACTTCTAATTGTGAAATACTAAGAACAAGCTGATGCACACAACACAACACTCAGTAGATAATCCAGAGTTGACGGATGTATTTAAAAATATGTACCTAAACAACGACACTTAGGACATAGATGTATGCAGAGCTATAAACTGTACTCTTTTTTTTCTTTACCAATGTTTTCTAGTTTTTTACTTGGTAAATGTTTTAACGAACAACCATGTAAATATTAATAAATATTTTTATTATATTTTTAATATTTTTATCTCTTTTTATAGATATAGAACTCATTTTAATTTTTTTTTGAATTATATATAATTTTCTAATTTTTTAAAAAAATTTCAAGACGAAATGGCATACACAACCAACCTCGATCCGGCGGACCGGTGCAGCACAGTCCAAGAAGCCGGCGCAGGGTCGGCACCTTAGCCTACAGGCCAGCACGGTGACCCGTACCGGGCTGGGCGGCCCATTTAGACAGGTCAGGCAACGTCCCACCGCGTGAGGCGTACCGACTAACGAGTCTTCTCATCTCTTTCCTCTTTGACCACCCTCTCCCAAGTCCCAAATCGAAATCCCCAATCCCCATCCCCACCTGCCAATCCCTAACCCTAACTCCACCTCCCCTTCCCGGGCGAGCGCAACCAGCGGCGAGCGAAGATGCCGGCGACGGCGGGGCGCGTTCGCATGCCCGCGAACAACCGCGTGCACAGCAGCGCGGCGCTGCAGACGCACGGCATCTGGCAGAGCGCCATCGGGTACGACCCCTACGCCCCCGAGAACAACAAGCAGCAGCCCCCCTCCTCCTCCGTCTCCGCCAACGCCGCCGCCGCCGCCGCCGCCTCCGCCGCCGCCCCCTCCGCCTCCGCCCCCGCCGCCTCCTCCGACAACGCCTACACCAGCTTCCAGGGCCTCCTCGCGCTCGCCCGCATCACCGGCTCCAACTCCGACGAGACCCGGGGCGCCTGCAAGAAGTGCGGCCGTGTAGGCCACCTCACCTTCCAGTGCCGCAACTTCCTCTCCGTCAAGGAACTCGACCTGGACGACGACGTCCAAGCTAGCGCGCTGGCCGCCGCGCAGGCTAAGTTCAACGAGATCAAGAAGAAGGCTTCTGGTGCGAGGGACGCCGATGAGGAGGGTTCCGCTGAGGAAGATGAGGACGAGGACGACAGTGATTCCTCCGATTCGGACATCGACCCTGAGCTGGAGAGGATAATCGCTGAGCGTGAGCGGGCCAAGAATGGGGGGAGGCGGTCCAGGGAGGAAGACAAGAAGACAAGCCGCCATAGGAGCAGTAGCAGGGGAAGATCAAAGCACAGGAAGAGCAGTAAGAGTGATAGCGAGGATAACTCGAAGGAGGAGAGGAGCAAGGACAAGAAGAAGAAGAGTAGGCCGAAGAAGCATGGAACATCAGATAAGGATAGCAAGAGCGACTCTGACAGGAAGAGTCACAGGAAGAACAGGAAGGACAGGAAGAGGCGGAGGACCCACCGCAGGAGTGATGACTCATCAGACAATGATGAGCCTAGAGGGGAAGACAGGAGGCGTCGCCGCCACCACAAGCGACGGCATGACCGGAGGGATGCATCTGACAGTGACAGTGGCACTAAGTCTGCAGATGACATGAAGCGATCCAGCAGGCGGAGGAGGCATCGGAGGTCAGAAAGCAGTGGATCAGATGAGGATGAGCGACATGTTCCACAGGGGGCAAAGCGGTCCGAGGAGAAGAGCAGGGAGCATAAAAGGGGCTAAAGAGGGGTGCTGAAGCGGTAATTTGCTCTCAATGATGCTATCGAAGCCTTCTATTTACCAACAGTACTGGTCCTTTGTTATTTGGCTTGTCATATGGTTGTTGCATTTGAAGAACGATGCTTAGTATGTATAACTTATTGGTGTATCACT